>VZRR01010429.1:0-35045 GCA_013398015.1 Oreocharis arfaki | reverse complement strand
ATCGACGAAGTGCCTTCGCAGACTTTTGCCAGCAGATGTTAATCAATCATTATTTTTTATACTGAAACTGAGACTTTGACTGTGCCATGTCTAAAGGTATATTATTATTATATTATTATTATTATTATCGGGGATCTTTGTATTGATCCTGGTTAAGTAAATTCTATGTGTGTCTCTTTCTCTCTTTTTTGCTTTTCCCTTCTCTTTTATTTTCTTTACTCTTGTTGTTTGTTTTGTTTGTTGGCTCCTTTTTTTTTTTTTTTTTNTTCTTTTTTTTTTTTTTCCGTTGGCAGTAAACTTCCTTGATATTTTCCCTTGGAGGGGAGGGGGAGGGAAGATGGCATTCTGTGGCTTGCTTTCTTCTTGCCCATCATGGCACAGATTCTGTACATTTATTTAAAAGAGGGGGAAAAAAAATGCAAAGGAGCAAACGAGAGCAGTTTGCTGCATGCCTGGAAACTGCAAGAGGGAAGGGAGGGGAGGGTCTTGCTCGAATGTCTCACTCTTGTCTCTCTCCCTCCCTCGCACGCACACTCACCCTCACCCTCCGCGCATCCCCCACCGCCGGCCCGGCCCCTCCAGCGGGGCCCGGGGGCCGCGGGGGGAATCCCGGGGGCTGGGGGAAGCCACCCGGAGCCGAGCAGCCCGAAGGATGTCACCACGTGGCGCACACACCTAGGGGATGCTCAGTGACACTTCATCATGACGCCATGGTTTTTTGGAGGACATCCGCACTTTCCTAATAAAAGCGACATGCAAATATACAGAGAAAAAAAGGAAAATTTTAAAAAAGGGGAAAAAAAAGAAAAGCTAATGGGCACCTCTCACTAACAGCTTTGTAGGAAGCACTTTTAATGTTTTCTCTCACGCACCCATACACGCACACACGCACACACACACACAAAGGTACAACAATGTGCATATATTTATTCTGTAATTTCAAGTGAATATAAATTGTAAAGGTAATGTTTAATCATTGTACAGTGATGCGTCTGGTATAGCTTTCCTAATAAAACGTTTTGAAAAAAAATGCAGATATAAATATATATATATATATATACACCCCCAAATATATATATATATATAGGAATACAAAGCTTGAACCTGAAACTTCAGCTTCCCCCACAGAGATTTCCTTTCCCCCATAACCTTGAATGCTATTTTATTAATAACAGTTCGATGCACTGTGATGTTAACAGAGAAAAAAAAAATCCCTGTACAGCGTCTCTTGCCAAGATACCACCCGAGCCTGTCACAAATCCGATTTGCGATCTGTATCCCTGCCGCACTGTCCTGACAGTTAAAAATATCGGGAAAATTGGGAGCGCATCCCGCCCAAGCGCTGGTTCCCGGCCTGCTGGAGGCACCGGGAGGCATCGCAGGGATGTTGCCGGTGCTGGCAGCGGGGTGAGCAGTCAGAGGGCTCACAGCCCGCCGGAGCGGCGATTTAAACCGCATTTCCAATTTGGAAAGGGGGGGGATGCTCTCTGGGAAAGCATCCTTGCGGCCGCATCCTTCTCCCCGCTCCCGCTGCAACCGGAGCGAGACCAAAGACGATGGCATTTCCCTGCCCGAGCGGGTCCCGGTTGGTATCTTGTCCGCATTGGTGTCTTGTCCCCGGTGGCGTCCCCGTGTCCCCGGTGGTGTCCCCGGTGGTGTCCCCGGTGGTGTCCCCGTGTCCCCGGTGGTGTCCCCGGTGGTGTCCCCGGTGGTGTCCCCGTGTCCCCGGTGGTGTCCCCGTGTCCCCGCCGCTCTTGTGTCCCCGCGGGTCTGGGCCGGGCGCGGAGCCCGGCCCCGCGCGGCCGCCAGGTGGCGCCACAGCCCCAGCGCTGAGGCCGCGTTGGGGCCGGGGCGCCCGGGCCCGATCCCGGGATTGATCCCGGACCCGATCCTGGACTCGATCCTGGATTCGATCCCGGACCCGATCCCGGCCTGGATGCGATCCCGACCCTGCTCCCGAGGCCGCTCTTGGCCCCCGCCCGCCCCGCCGAACGTACCCCCGGGCGCCTTATCCCGGGGCGGGCGGTGCCGCCAAGGGCAGCCCCCACAGCCGGGCGCCCGCGTGGCCGAGGCGCTGCCCTGAGGTGCTTCCAAGAAATACCCAATGTGTCTGTCAATATCATTTGTCTGAACAGCGGTCAGGGTGGTTTATCCAGGTGAACTGAGGTTATTCCCCGCCGGAGCTCCAAAGGTTCTGCTCCGAGCGCTCCTGCCGCTGTCCCGAGGGGACCCGGGTCTGTCACCTCCCGGCAAAGGGTCACGTTCCTAAGGTCATCCCCCCGACCACCTGCCCTCTTTCCTTGGGGAGCAGCTCGGTTTCATCCCTCACAGTGTGTTTTAACAGAGATAAACCCATAAATACTTGTTTTCCCCCAATGTCGCTATTTGCAGCTCCAGCCAGGATGCTCATGGTGAGCTTTTTCGGGTCCATCTGTCTTGGAGAGTCATTTCCCGAGCCTTGGTAGCAGCTGCGTGTGTCTGGAGATGGAGGGACAGCTCCGAACGTCTGTAAATCTGGCATCGCCCTCCATGCCATCAGTAAAAATATTACACATTGGAATTTCCTCTGTTGAGTTGAGATTGTGTTTTCTCACTGCTGCCTTCAGCTCTGACCCGTTGGGGTTTGCTCGTTAGTTTGTTTTGCTGGGTTTTTAATGGATAGTGGAAGAGCATGCACGTGCTAAGAGTATTAAACATGCAAGTGCAAAGGCCAGATCCTTCTTATCATAGTTGTAACAATTACATTGTTAAGCCTAGATGCAACTGATGTGTGGAGCTGTATAAATCAGGTTAAAGTACAACCCCCAGTGAGAGTGGTGCTGTATACATTTGGCAATGTCCTCAAAGCCCCAAGTGTTCATACTTGTATCCAAATAGAGTAAAGCTGGTTGCAAACAATGTTTATATTTTAATTAAACTGCAGAAAGGCAAGAGAATTTCATTCTGACTATAGGCAGTAATCTCGCCTGCGGACGGTGAGCAGATCTATTTATTCAGTGGAAATAAATTTGTTCTATGAGAATGGAATTTTGTATTAAAAGAGATAATTTTTGGCTTATGCTGAGTTATTTTTCTTTCCTTGCGTAGGAAACTTCCTTTCCCTTGTGTACCGAGATGATTTGGGGATGATTTGCTCTGGAAGTGTTGACAGTGTCTAAGTGTGATGTCTAAAGGGTGTTTTGATGACTTACTTTGCTTTTTCATTGTGTTGAGCTGAGGCTGTGTGGGTGGCAGCATTCCTTTCCGCTGCAGGGAAACAAAAGTGGTTCCACCCTCTCTGACCTGCAGTGGGTGACTCTTTGCATGCTCCAACCCAGGCTCCTCCCAGTTAATAGGAAGTATTAATGATAATCCTGTCTTTATCAGCAGTAGCATTGGTAGCATTAATGCTACTGGGAAGGGATCAAATAAAGTCAAATGATCTGCAGTTTCTCTAGAGCTGTTTGATGGGATGCTATTTGAAATAAATATTTTTTTAGATGGTTTCTTTGTTGTACAAGTACCTGGTGTCAGCTTGAGCAGCTCAGCCCGTGGTAGTAAAGCCTTCAGCATGTGTTTGGTTTATTCCCTCACTGACCATTGAAATTCTTCCTACAGGTGGGAAACAACAGCAAGGCCAGGTAAGCCCCAGTCCCAGCCAACAACTGCACACAGGGAGATGGAAAGGATGATCCTGGTGCTCAATTATTGGTGCTTTTTATATTTCCTGGATGTTGTCATTGATGTCACCATCACATTGTACCCTGGGCTAAAGGATTTGTTTGGAAATGGCTTCATGGATCTCTTGAGTGTATCAACAGCAATAGAAAGATGTTGAATGTTATGGTATGAGTAATCTGAATTTTGGAAAGCCTCTTGCCTACCACTCTGGTTAGATGGTTATTGGAGAGTGAGAATCTCATTTCTTAGGAGATTCTGTGGACGTGAATTAAGCTGTGGCAGCCCCAGATTTTGCCAGAGACCTTTCCAGACAAAACCACCTTTGAGAGTGGCAGCACAGCTGATTTGGTTTTAAGCTAGAAATGTGTGGTTTTGTCCAGCTTGTGTTCTCTCTGTGAACTTGGAGAGCACCGGGAGGGAAAGGTCTCTCCAAAATGGGAGGATGCATTTCTGAAGCACTCAGGTGTGCCAGCAGCACTTGATGAGCTCTGTGCTGCTTCCACTTGCTTCAAGTACCCACTTCACACGACAAAGATGTGATGGTTTGGGTTTAGGTTTAACAGAAATGCTTATGTGAAGAAAAGTGTGTAGCATTTGGCCTCAAGTGTGGGAGTTCGTTGCTCAGGACTTTACTCGACTGCGGGGTGCGCCTTCTGGCAGCGCACCAGCCACTCCAATGTGAACTTGCTCCAGGATTGCCCTTCTTCCAAAGGCATTTGCTTTTACAGTGTGGATTTATGGACACTCAGAAGTCAGGCTGCTGTGTGCTGCATATTCCTATTTTCTGAGTTTGTCCAAGGCTTGGTTTTTGATCTGTAGCTGAACTTCTCAGTGAATTTATGTATGTATGTATTTATGTGTGGGTTACACAGTACAACACAGTTGTTCTCTGTGGAAGAAATGCAGATCCACCCAGGATTTAGCTCACAACAGCTCTTGGTAAAAGAATTCCTATTTTTAAATTCTGGTGTGAATGGAAATACATGGGGTTTTTTTCCCAGTTCTTGAAATATTTCTGGTTAGATTGGGCAGTGGAAGAATTGCAATGTGCTTGGAACAAACCCTTGAGTGGGAATGGACTGGAGGCCCAATTCTGCTCCCTTGGAAGCCGATGTTGAAGCACCACATTATGCTCAGTTTTAGTCAACAGACTTGAGTGAAGAGCAAAATCAGATCTCAGAAAATTACAACATCTATTAAGTGGATTCAAGTATTTTGAGACAAGTACTCCATGGGACTCTTTCAGAATAAAATGAGTGATGGTACAGAGAAAATGGGTTTGCCATCAGTTCGGTAATTTTTCTGATTGACCTCACTCACAAATTAAGTGAACAATTTTTAAGGTTTTTGATTTTAAAATACGAACATTTGCATCAAGACAAATTAGTTTAGATCTAATGTCATTGGTGACCAAGATTATTGATGTAACAATTGCAAATTATTTGGAAATACTTTATTAGTATTATCTTTTTTCTTTGAGAGCAAGAATATGAAGGTCCCTTCCAGCCCAGGCCATCCTGTGATTCTGTGATTGACAGGTGCTGACAACTGTGTTTCATACAACTTCTTTAAAATGGCTTTTCCTTGATCCTTATGGTTTCCCAGTTGTAAAATTCTGTCATTACCTCAATTTTGTTCAGGTTGTTGGGGCAGTTTGGGGGGGTTTCTATGAGTGCACTGACTTTGCTGCACACGGAGTTCCCCAGGAGGCTGCTGGGGTGACGCTTGTAGGTTATTTTTGATTCCTGTGAAAGTGCTTGGAAACATTTCCCTGTGGTGGCATTTCTCTTGGTTGATATTGTGGTGGTTTTCAGAATGGATAATTTTTGTGGGAAAATGAGAGGAAAAGACTCAAAGAGCAGCGTTCTATTCCACATTTGTGCTAGGTGGTCTCTGTAGGGTGGATGGTGCATCAATCCTGATATTTCTGAATGTTAAGGACAATAATCTGAACTGTGGGGTTATTTTTAGGCATTATGGAGGTGTGGACATGCAACACTCAGCTGTTGGATGCCTTAAAAAGAGCAGATACTAACAGAGGGCAGAGCACAATATTAAATATTCATGACCGAGTCCTATGTCCTATCCTGAATCTTTAATGTCCATTTACTTTTCCTAACGTCTTTATTTTTCCACTAGAATTTTCTACATCTCTCGAGAATATCCTATATATTCTATGCATACTGAAGAGATATTTCAGGTTAGCCAAGGACTGACTCTCTGTACTTGGGAATTCCAACAAATGTCACTGCCTGTGGAGGAATATCCTGCCCATGGCATGTGGCACAGCAATTTGGCTTGTCCTTGGAGCACGGTGCCAGGGAGGGAGGTTCTCTGCAGTGATGAGATTTTGCAGTAGGGCTTGAATGATTCCAAGCAGGAATTCCTGAATTGTGATAAATCACCATTGGAATGGGAAAGACTTCATTTGTGCTGCTGCTTCTGGTGGCACTGCCATCCCTGCTGGTGCTGGTGGCACCTGGCACCATTCCTGAGGAGGGACTCCTGTAGCAGTTACCCTAAACAAAACACCAGCCAACCAAAAAAAGCTGAAGGAAAGTGTGGGAGTCTTATACCCAACAGGAACCATCTTATCTGAAATTAATGACTTTCTCCAAATGTTACAGTGGCATTAATATACTGCTCATGGGACTTTTTCTGAATTTTTTTCTTGCTTTCATTTGCTTTTTCAGAGACAGTAGCTGGTTTATACATTAAAGAATTATAGTAATGATTTGTTGATTATTTTTTCAGGCTGGCCTTGTTTAAAACTCAGTCAGTCACAACAGTAACTGTCCTAAACTGAGTTTTCTAGAAAGATACATAATTTTTTGGTTTTGTACTTGGTCTCTACGTTATTTTATGTGTTTAAACATATATATAAAATGTCCATTATCTGAATAAGTTTGTCATTGGACTTTGGAGGCTATGGCTTTGCAAATCAAAGTTAATTAATGATTTGGGGTTTTATTTTCTGTCACCGTTTGGTTTGATTTTATCACTAGTATGACCAGAAAGAGGGAAACAATGCAGTGTGAAAATTCTCATCAAACTGTGCTTTTAATAAGACTTTAAATTTAATTCTTGTGCTTCTTTGCTTTGGAGAATGAAGGAGCTCTGCTCCAAAGAGCACACGAATTGCCACTCAGAGCTGAAATGTGTTCACTCTGCTGTGTCCTGAGAGTGCCCAGCACAGTCTGACACAAAGGGGAGATGCTAGAAATTCCCATTAGTGAGATTTCAGGGTTGGATGGGACCAGCTAATCCACTCCACCTGAGAGATCCAGTCCTTGGGGTCCTGCAGCACTGCAGGTACTGGCCCAGCATGCACAGGGAGCACTTAGAAAACTCAAGCTGTAGTGTTTTGGTGGAAAACGAGCTTTACAAAAATTAGGCATTGGTAATGGATGCTGGCCAGTTAAGTTTGTCTGTCTGTCTTAGGGAACACACCCAGGTTTCTCTGGTGCTGTTAAACTGCCGTGCAAGGGCAGGACTGACAAGCTGTCCCCAAAGCAGTGCTGGAATAGATGTGTAGCTGAATGTGTTCTTCTTAATTAGAGAGACATTTCCTGTGGCATCACTTCTGTTGTGTTTTCTTGCAGTGACCCAAAAACCTGGCTGCTTTGGAAAGTGGATAGTATTGGCAAGCAAAGAAATATGGCAAGTAAAAGTCTTTTTTAGATCCAGTTGATGTCAGTGTTTTCTTCAAAGAAAGGGCAAGTCACAGCCCTGAGGGGTCCTGAGGAGGAGTAAAGGCACTGATTAAGGCAAACATTCGTTGTTCAGGCCATGCTTAATTCTGCCCTGCAGTTTTAAACCAATAAAGAATTGAGGATCGATCTAATTTATATAGAAAATATATATGTATATATTCCTCCTGTTAGCAGTGGTGGGCTGTGGCTACAGCCAGGGAGGCTGATGGAAGGAATGGCAGTGGTTAAGCTGTGACAAGTGGGAATTTTGCCAAGGCTGACAGTGAGAACAGCACCTGAAAGTCAAGTGCCTCTCGCTGGCTTAGAGACAGCCAATAACTACATGAAATCCTTGTTGAAAACCCTTGTTTTAGAGCAGGTAACAAATAGATCACAGACTCTGTTTTTCCTGCCTTTGGCCCAAGCTCTCAACAGTCTGTACATCCTTGGCATTCCCAGAATTGGTTTTTCCTGTCTGCATGCACAGATCCTCTGTGGGCTGAGGACACACCCTGACCCCTCTGCTTGTGGCTGGAGTGGAGACCAACTGAAAACACGGTTCTCTCTGTTGGGTTTTTCTGTAGAGTGGTGTATTCAGCTCAAGACTTCCCTCTGCCCTGCCTGGAGTGCCCTCAGCTTGCTGGCAGCCTCGCCAGGTTGGCCGTGGTGGTGTCACAGGCCTTTGCCAGCCCCTCCGAGCCAACCAGAGTCTGTCCAAGCCTTCAGAGCACAAAGGCCTGATAAGAAGGATCTCTAACAGGTACGCTTCAGGGATAAGGAGGAGATGTTCCTAAAATTAGTTGCCGTCAGCTCCAAGCAGGAGTGAGTGCCTCATGTGCCACGGGAACGCTGAGTATGTGCGGAATGTACTGTGTGTGTATCTAAGTATGTACCTATAATTACACTATTAAAGTGTAAAATTCAATCTTTGCAAACTTCTGGGAGATTCAGGAACATGGCTTGCTTTGGACTGTAATTAAAATATGGGCATTTTGGTTAAAAATAGCTCCGACCTACATTCCCGATGTAGGTCAGTGGAGGCACTTCTCAGACGTATTAGCATTTTGGACACTTAATCTTAGCAGCATATTGCATCTCCTAGAATAGGTTAGGAGAGGCAAGGCAGGAGGAATTGCTGCATCTCGAGTCACCCAGAGAGGTTGCCAAGTTTCTCAGGCACCAGAGAGGCAGAATAATGAGGATTATATTTAATTCAGGCTGGAGAGGCAACCGTGGGGTGTTGAGCAGAGGCAGCTCAGATCGTCTTGGCTCTGTGGGGGAGGGAGAATTTATAACTCTAGCTCACTCCAAAGCAAGCTGTGTGTGCATTTGTGTGTATATATATATATTTATATATATGTATATACAAATCTGGATGTGTATATAACACCCTGTGTATATATGTATGTATGTATATGCCTACGGTGTACAATATGTGTATCTATAGAAATGTATACATTTATATGAATTTATATTTCTCTATATAAATAGTCATGCAACTATGGGAAATCACATTTCCACAGCGTGTCCTTTTCTGTAACATCCCCCCTCCCCCAAAAAAGCTGCTTCCATTAATGTCATATTGGCACAAATGTCTTAAATTTTCTTTTCTGTTTAGAAAGGAGTGGTGCTTAGTGGCTGAGCACAAGCCTGGAAGGTTTTTACTCTTCCAGAGGACTTCCAGTAAATCACGAGTTGCTCCACAGCTGTTCCACACTTGTGAAATAAAGTGGTGGCCAAAATGACTCAGGTTTTATAGGCAAAGGAAAGGGCTTGTTGACTGTGCATTGGAAACCTCTGTTATGCTGTCAGAGTTTTGATGGTGAAATATCTGCACTGATAGTTATTCTGGTTGCTGTTAATTTCCCAGCTATTGGCTTGAACAGGGGAAAAAAAGACAAATTTCCTGTTCTAAAGTAAGTTATCTGAAGTCTGATTATGTTGCCTCAGTGATGTATGGATTTCCATTTAGGGTCAGGATGTTGGGCTGTAAATCAAGAATCTGAGCTCGGTGAACATCTAGTTTGGGATGTGTCTTTTATGTTCTAATTGGTTTTAAATAATTTCAATTCATCATCAGAACAAGCTATACCTTAACTCATGATAAGCTCACAGAATTTCTCATTCATATCAGGGTGAATTTTGCACTTGACTTTGGTGGGGTTGAATGAGGTCAGAGCGTTTCATTCAACACTGGCATAAAAACAATCTTGTAGTTGTGCAACTATTAATTAAAGTTGTAATTTTGTAATAAAAGCAGCCTAAAAATGATTTGCTAGTTATGTATTCTATGGCTATAGCAGCTTTCTGTGGATGAGATGTGTTGGAGTTGGTTTTGATTTTGTGTTGCTGATCCTTACTCTGAGTTTGGCCCCAAGCGGAGCCAGAAGCGGCTCAGCCCCTGGAATAACAGACCATGACACACTGCATTTGAAAGGAAAAGCTGCAGAGTAATGATCCCTCAGCATTCCTTAAGCTGTGTGCCCACAGTGGTGGCTGATTGCTGAACTGCCACATGCAGAATGTTGTGCAAATATTCCAAGAAATGTAGGTCAGGGGAGCGTGGATTTGTCACGGGGGTTTTGGCTCCCTGTGGCAGAGCCCTTGTCCAGTGCTGCAGAAAAACCTCCTTTGCCTCCCCCCTGACCATTCCCAGCCTATCTTGGTCCTTGGAGCAGGGTGGATCTGTCCTGTTGCCCTTCTGCCATCGTTTGGAAGATGAGATGGGACTAGGAAAGAAAAAAGGGAGAATGGATTATTCCTTCCTAAGTCTTTCGCTTCCTTTAGGGGAGAAGACAGACAAACAAACATGAAATCATCATGGAAATCAAAACAAACACCCAGAACATATGACATTGAGTGAAATGTTTCTCCTGAGCTTCTGGATTGTGCTTTGCCTCATTATTTCATCTGGGGGAAATCAGCACTTTATGGGAAAGTGCTTCCCAATCTCTTTTGCATAAATGCTACAGTGAAACTTCTGTGATGTATAGCTGCCTGTTCAAGAAAATGGGTCATTTCCATACAAATGTCATATTTCTATGCAGAAAATATGCTGAATTCATACCCTATCTTCTAGTTAAAGCAATCCCTTTGCTGGTTTTGTGATTTCAGCATATTTGCCTGACTGAAGACACCAGAAGAGGAGCAGAAAAAATGATTATTTTTTAATTAACTCATGCAGGCCTAATGTCAGACTAAGCACTCGAGTGCCGTGTCTCTGGGGCACGCACAGGAATATCATCCTCCAATGGCTAATTTGTCTTTTGAGCGAGAAGCATCAGACTTTGAGCAGAGTGAATCACAAAGCTCAGAGAGCTGCTGCTTTGCTGAGAGTCTGGAGACTCGGGGAAAGAAGTTTCTCTGCTGTCACTGTTAAAGAAGATGCTGGGATGTCCGTGTGCTCAGGGGAGCAGCCGTTCACACAAGGAACCCACAGGCTGAGGCCAGCAGAGGAGTGATGAGCTCTGCAAATCTCATACTCTGCAGCAATCTCTTCCTCACAGGATGAATTTCATCTGAAATGAACCTGGGCTCCTGGCACTGCTGCTCCAAAGAAACAACAAACCCACCCTGCCTCTGGAAAGTTGAATTTGGCCGTGCCACTTTATATGTGGCCAAGGAACAGTGGATTTTAGGATCGGAGTTACAAACCAAGTGGACCCTAGAGATGGACAGCCAAAGGAATGCCGTGACCCAAAGCCTGTAGGTGCCTGCTGTAAATCCTTGGAGCTCCACTGCTCCCAGTCCAGCAGTGCTGCTGTCCCTGTGCTGCTGAGGTGACTCGAGATGTTTGGTACCTGCTGCTGGAGCTTTCTAAACAGCCATTAGAATTCCTTTAAATAATTAAGATGAATCTGCCCCACTTCTCAGCTCCTGTGAGCTGGCTTCACCCAGCAAAGTTCTTGGGCTGCTTCACTCTGTAGGAGGCATTTTTCTCCCTTTCACCCATGGGAATGCAAAGAAGTCACTGCTGTGGGATGGCTTTTGGGGGCACCAGTGTCCCCAGGCCCCTGGACAGGCTGTTAATTCACTAGAGGTTTTCAGGCTCCTGTTCAATCTCTGCACGTGCTTTTACACCCACCTAAAAACTGCTCCTGTACTTGTGTGCTGGAAAAAAAATCCCTAAGGAAATCTCCCTTTACCAAATCCTGCTTAAACCAAACAAGATATTTCACAAGAATAAAAATGAAGATTTATATAACACATTTTATTAATAAATAAGCAAGTATTGACCATGAAGGCCTTGTCTGGAGTATAAGACACAACTCCCAGTTTTTCCTCTGGCAAAATATTTTCCTCCTCTTCCCTCTGTAAATCATTTTGATGCAGACTCATCCAGCTTTAATGAAATACAGTTGGTTCCCAAAGCAGCAAATGGGAAAGCAAAGTCATCTTAAGAGGTTTGTGTCTCAAGGAGAGCAAAACATTCCCAGGGAGAGGCCTCTCCCACCCACTCACCCTACCTGGAGCTGTGGGGGATCGTGTTGTATCTAAACATTGAGATATTTTAAATTAATTAGTTTAACTGGAATTAAACTTTTGTTCCCATTTTCCTGTCTCCATGGGGAAGACAGTGAAAATTTCTAATCTTATAAATATATTATGAGTATAATGTGTGTTATTTAATGTCCAGATCCTCTATTTAATGGAACTTTGCATATATACAAAAAAAGAGGAGAAGTTTGTTACTGGTATTTCTTTCTATAGGAAGGGATTTTAGGAATTAAGTAAAAATTAAACAAATTACATTTTTTTAATATCAAAATAGTTATTAACATATCAAAATACTGCACTATGGTAGTAAATCACTGTCAAATCTTGATAGAGATGTGTTAGGATTAAGTTCTGAACACTTTAGGTTGTGATTAAGTTGCTGAAGATTTTTCATTTTCAAAAATTCTCTATGTGAATCTCCTCAGAAAATGTCCACTTTTAATTGGAAAACAAAATCTTCAGACAGACTTTTATTATGATTATTTGGTAGCTAAAAAAAATGTGACTCCTTGAATGTTACTTCAAACAAAAACCTTTTCAAAATTGTTTTCATCTTAAGAAAAACCCCACATTTCTCATCTGAAGAAAACTCCCTTTTGAAGCACAGAGAAACTTTCTGAGAATAATACTAATTTAGAAGAAAATACATTTTTAACAAACCTTTCTACTCATAGAAAAGGCTTTTTTTTTTCTCTTTTATTACCAAACTTTTCTGTGCTTTGGTTTGTGTCAGTTTTGTCTGTAAGGAAAAAATGGTACCACGGGAAAAAAACCCACTCAGGCACATGAAGGGTATAATTTTGTTTTTCTGAAAGAATATCTTAATTCATAATAATATCTTAAACTTCAGGAATTGACTGTTTTAAGGGACAAATAAAGGATGTATCCCTGGAAGTGCCCAAGGCCAGGCTGGACGGGGCTTGGAGCACCCTGGGACAGTGGAAGGTGTCCCTGCCCATGCCAGGGGTGGAACTGGATGAGCTTTCAGGTCCCTCCAACCCAAACCAGTCTGGGATTCTCTGATATTAAGTATAAACAAAGGAATGAAGTATTGAATGGGAGAATAATTAAAGTACCGGTAGCAAAGGGCTTAAAATTAAAAAAACCTGGCTTTCCACTGCCAGAAAGGTGGGTGTAATCAACAGGGGCTCGGGAAGGCCTAATCCTTTGGAATTAATATCCAATAATTTTCTCACTACTGGAATTACATTAATCCAAATGCAAACTATGGCTGAGTTCATGATCTTTGTTGCTGCCACCTTGTCATTTCTAAAAGTAACATTTGTAGCAGATGAATAACTGAGAATGGGAGAACCCAGAGAAAAACCGCAATTTTTATTTTCGGTGGCAGGCAACGCCACACCCCAAAGCTGTGCTGTGTATAATCAAATTAGTGAAGTAACTGTACAATTGAATGATTAATGAGGGAGAGAATGGGAAAAAAAGGCCAAATTTGTGTCTTTAGTTGGTACTGTGCCATTCAGCTGTGTATGGGCAGGTCCTTGACTGGCTAACACCAGAAATAAGATGGTTTTTTCTGAAGTTTGACCCTTTTACACATCCTATTTTTTTTTCCACAGGAAAATGTCACTGCAATATGAGGAGAATAGTCTCAATGGCCTAATTTATATTTATTTTAGCTTTAGTGCCACAGCTCTTGTCCTGAATAACCCAATGGTCCTTGAAGGAGGGCAAACAAACAGGTTTTCAGCTGTTCGTTTGTGCATGAAACAAAAAACATGCAGAGAGGCTGAAACTCTGTGTGTGCCTGTGACAGGGCTGGCAGCACGGAATTCATGGATAAAGGAATTCTTGCTGGCAATGTCATGGGCTCAGAATGCTCAAATTAGCCCCCAGGAAGACAAAGGCTGTGCTGTACACACCTGCAGCTGTGGGCAAACCGGAGAACAACGGGCATTGTTAAGTTGTTAAAGCACTGAATTTCTGTCTTGCCTTCGTTACTGGCTGACTTTCAGTCCCTGTAATTAATGTGCCTGGAGTGGGTGGATCTCTTTACATTCGCCTGTTTCTTTTCACAGCTTAATCAGAGCATGAGAAAAACTTAAAATTAAGATTCTCTGTGTTTTCCAAGTTGCCCGGTGCCGTGGTGAGCTGGCTGGACAGAGCCCAAACAGGGAGATGAACGTCTGGAAATTAATTGATGTTTGGTCTTGAAACTTTCCAGTTGCTTGTGTTTTGGGCTGGTTTCCAGTTCTTAACTTTGCAGCACCTTGGAATGAGGAAAGAAAACCCCAATATTCAGGAAGTCCCAAACTGTGGAGCCATGCAGCTGATACCCTGTACATTTCCCAGGAAACTGTGCCAGGGCCTCACCACTCTCTGAATAAAGAATTTCTTCCTAATATCAGAAACTGCAAGATCAGCCCTCGAGTTTCTATAGGTTCAGGTGGGTGTAATTTAAAGCAGAATTTGCCTCCAATGGTTTCCTGAAATTAAAAAGCAGCATTTTAGTTCTGGTTTAAGAGTGGGAATTGATCACACTCAGCAGCTCAAGAAGAGAAATAGCAAAAGCTGTTTCTACAGTGGTTTCAGAAACCTGCAGTGCCTTGTATCCCACATGGTTCCATCCACAAGTGCCCTCTGGCAGAAAAATCTGGCTGTTTCTTAGTGCTCTTGTTTGGCTTTAAGCAGACAGGGAGGATGCTGAGACCAGTCTTGGAATCTGGTGAAAAATTGCCGTGGGTGGGGACATTGTGCTCGTATTTAGCAGTGCATGAGATACATCCACATTCCGTGGGATCGACTGGCTTGCATTGCCTGGAGCTGCCTTAATGGAACGAAGAACAGCTATTCTTTTATCCAGACAGAGCTCTTAGAATTTGTTGTAACAGAAGTATCAAAACACATTTCCTGTGGTGTTTTACCTCAGCAACAAGAAGGGAGGAGTCTGCAAAGATCCTGTGGGCCCTGTCCTTGATGCAGTTCCTTCCCTTCGTTGCCAGCAGTCTCAGCATCCTCAGCGGAAGCAACCTTTGCCACTGTCATGTTTATTATGGCTCTGCGTATTTCACATTAAGTGTTATTTACTGTAACTCTGCCCATGAAGGACTAACAGCATTATTGGGAGCTGTTCTTTGCATGCCTGATGTCAGATGCAGCTGCAGATCACATTTACAACTCCAAACACATGCAATGGAGAGTCATAAATTATACAGGAAACAACACGGAGTAATGAGAGATGTGTCAGCTCGAGTTTCTCACTGCGGGGGCAGCAGTGTGGCAGGCAAGATTTATTTACTATTCCAGCCACTGGCTTTTTTGCAGTCAATAGCTCGTCACTTTTAGTCTGCAAATAGGAATAAAGATGTTTTGCAAGAAGGAATACAGAAGACAGCAGAGCAGCTTGGCCTCTGGGGTGAGTTACTGGAATTTTGGAGCTCTGGGTCTCAGTCAGCACCAGCCAGCTGGGGAAACTCTGTAGTCTTTGCACATCTCCCTCTCCTTATCTATCAACACAAAAAAGCACCAATTAGTGTATGGAAAGCATAATGTGAAAGCTAGGAATTAGTCCCCTTTTCCCTAAAGGGGACACACTGGTCACCAAGAGCCAGATCCAGAAATCCTGTGCTCCTGAGTGCTGCCAAAGAGCTGGAGAGCAGCAGTGGGGAGCACGGATGGAGAAATCCGAGCAGGGACCGGTGACACCGAGGCCGTGGTGGCTCTCCAGAAATGCTGGGAAATATTCCCCAGTAAAGGTGGTGAGAAAGAGGATGGGGGTTTCTATTCCAGCCAGCTGGACTGGGAAATTAAACAGGGAAGAATACTTTGGATCTAAATTTTTTGCCTCTCTTTAGGCATCTGCATTGTGTTGAGGTGCAGTGGTCAGAGATGAAAAATCCTGTTTTCCAGCCTAAAATTAAACCCAGGTGAAATTTATTCCCTCCTATCTCAGGTGCAGGTTGTATTTGGGCCGATATTTCTCCATCAGCTTTCCCACCTTTTCCCATCCTATGGGATTTATCCGTGCAGCAGCAGCCTGTCCTTTATGTGCCAAGGAGAAGGGCTGGGCCAGCACAGGCACCCACAGAGCCAAGGCACGGGGACAAGGCTGGACACAGGGATCTGCTGCGTGGTCTGGGGACAAGGCTGGACACAGGGATGTGCCCCGTGGCCTGGGGACAAGGCTGGACACAGGGATGTGCTCTGTGGTCTGGGGACAAGGCTGGACACAGGGATGTGCTTTGTGGTCTGGGGACAAGGCTGGACACAGGGACGTGCCCCGTGGCCTGGGGACAAGGCTGGACACAGGGATGTGCTTCATGGCCTGGGGACAAGGCTGGACACAGGGACATGCCCCATGGCCTGGGGACAAGGCTGGACACAGGGACGTGCCCCGTGGCCCGGGGGTGCTGCCACAGAGGATCTGCTTTGCTCCAGCCTGCTGGAAGCTGCTGCTCATATCAGAGCGAGCAGTTCCATCCCTCTGAGTCAGGGCAGATCCGTGTCTGCAGGGAGCACTGAGCAAGCTGCATGCAACATGCATGTTTGGAGGCTAAACTTAGTCCTCAGTTACTGGGAATGTCAGCTTGCATCATCAGTAAACTCGGAATGGAGTTAGGCCAGAAGGGATTATGGATAATGTGTTTTATTTTGAATATTTTGTTCAGGCAAATCTGAACTGAAAAAATCACAAGAATAGCCTGTAACAAGAGGAACACAAAAATAGAGCGTTGGCTCTTTTTGTGTTTATTTGGGGAAAAAATAGCCACCTATGGTAGGGAAAGGATTCTTCTGATTGCTTTTCCAGGGCATGGTTCCTCCCGTGACTCTGTGTGGGCACATCCCTGTGGACACACAGAGCCCAGCAAAGCGAGCTGGCTGCTGCATAGAAATTCATGGAAACAGAAAGATCCTTTCAATGAAAGAAGTTTCTTTCCAGCCACTAAAGCAGTTTGCAACACTCAGAAAAAGCACTGAAATGATTTCCTGGTGGACTCCCTCACCATTTTATCATGTTGTGCCAGATTGTGCATGTTGCTGATGAAAAGCAAAAAGTCTCCCAGAAGTTATGTAGGCAAAAAATCCTCCAAATTCCTCGCTGTCTTTTAAAGGCTAAAAGTCCGAAAAGTCAGGCTTCAGTTGGGTTTGTCTCTTTTGTGAGAGTATTTAGTATTATTCAATAGAATTTCCTATCTGCTGGGCTGGAAAATCTCAGTAGAGGAGGTGGATTTGTGTGTGATCAGAAATTCCAATGAGGATAACTACAGACAGAGGAAGGGCTGATGCTGCACCGATCACGAAGGTTTTATTTTAGCACCTAGAATAGAAAATAGGCTGTGATTCAAGGCATGTATTCAACAGAAAAAAATGTATAGACAAATACAAAACAGGGAAGAAAAACTAAAATTCAGTTCATGCAAAATCCCCGCATTTGTTAAGATTTTTATCTGAGTTTAAACAATGAATTGAGACAACTTGATTGACTTGAAAATCCAGAATATTCAAGCTTCCAAGAAAATAATATCAAATGTAAAATCTGTGGAGTCCTTTGGAGCATTTGGATGCTCTAGCTGTGTACAAGTTGTTGGATGTCACAAGTTTGTGCATTATTAATAAAAGTTGGAGCTTTGCATCTTCCGAGTTATAATTACTTCTCTAAATATCTCCAGGATACAGAAGCATAAACCAGCAAGCATTTAGAAACCTTGGGTAAGCATCTTTTGGAGAATGTGCCTATAAAATGAGTCACGCTTCTGTTTACAGCTTGAAATTGGTTTGCAAATCATAAAATAAGAGCAAGGTTACGAAAATGGCCAAATCAAGGCTGTGACTGGGAAGTCACGACTCTGAGTCGAGAGGATCTTGCTGACCTTGGGATGAGGATCTGCACTAGGATTGATGGAGAACTCTTGGTTATTGGTGAAACTCGACAGAAAAATATGTAAAAATCACCTTTTGCAGGAAAAGAAACCACATAAACTCCAGACCATAGCAGCAGCAGGTTTTAAACAAATAAAAAAGTCTCCAAATTCACTCATTTTTAGACGTGAACCATATATAAAAGCTGCAGTAATTTCATTTATATACACATGACTGTTATTAGATATAAACCATACACACTGCAATCATTTGTGAGATGCCCTCAGGACTTCCAGAGATCTGTGTGTCTTGAACTCTTCTCCAGAATGATCAAAATCTGTTAAAAATATCATCTGGCTCATCGTAACCACAGAGACACAAATTCTGCTCGTTGGCCTCTGATGACATTTGTCATTGTTCCATGAACTCCCTGACTGGGGATTTTGTCTCCCTAAATAAAATCCTGTCCAGGGCTGATCACGTCCTATTTTATTGCCTTCAGAACCACGCTGTGCACTCTGTATTTTCCTTTAAGGAAAATACTTGTGGTGGTGTTACTCTTTCTTAAATATCACAATAGGAAAGTAAAACCAACCTAATTTCTTTTAAAAAATAGATTTTTTAAAAATTCCTTCAACACTTCTCTCCATTGGACTTCATCCCATCCAACATCATTGTGATAGCCTCAACATAAAGTTGATAACAGTAATTCCACTTTGATTTTCAGAGACGTTTCAGACTTTGCTGCAACGCCACCCTAACGAGCTGAGTTGCTTTGATGTTAATTTTCAGGAGATGTGACTTTGATGCAGAGCTCTGAACTGTCAGTAGAAAATTCCCAGTGTACAGGTCTGGGTTAGAAACAAGAATTTGTTCCATCAGATGCTCACTCCATTTACAACCTTGTACTGTTGTTTAACATTTTTCCTGGGAAATAAACAGATGTTCAGCTGTGGTTAGCCAGAAATAGAAAGGAGTTACGAGGAAATCTGATCCCCCACTTGAAAATTATCCTGAGGAAACACCTCAAAATCTCCACCTTTTATGCAAGATAAGCATGCCTAGAACATACCAGAAAAAAAGACCCGGATTTTTAATTAACAATTGGTTTTAACATGAATTTAAAACATGGCAGGGATTTAGCCTTGAGTTTGGGCACATGGATTTCAATGCACTCGGTGGAAATATCTTGGGTTTAATTACATGTTTAAAAAGCATATTCTGTATTTAAGTACCAACAGTCATTTGCTTGAGAACTCTCTGAATTTTGTGTGAGTGCCACACAAGCACAAAAGTGAATGTAAATGAGGTTCCAAAGCGCAAGGAGCAGATATTGCATCCACTAAAACACTCCAGGGGTGGAGAATTTGGGTGAGCACAGAAGGATTGAGGCAGGGGTCTGTGTGGGGCTTTTCCAGGTGCAGGGATAACTTTTGGGGGACCCCAAAACTACACGAAGAATCCCCGAGCCTAAAAGATTTCTGCAGTTCCCACTTTCAAACTGAACATGTGGATCTGGATGGGGAGCTGCAAAATGTCAGGGCAGACAGTGAAATTCCCCCAAAATTGAATCTGCAGTGCCTCAGTCAGGGTTGGCTGTGCAGGGAGGACACAGGGAGTGCTCCTGACATGGAACAGTAACTGCCTGGTTCTGCCATACTGCAAACATTTCTTCTTCCTTTTTCATCAGAAGATGAAATATAACAGTTTTTTGAAGACACAGCAAGAGCTTAATCCTTTTGGAACCGACAACAATTTTTTACTGAGGTAAGACCCAACTATTTGCATTTTTATCAATTATTTTATTCGTTCTGGCAGGGGCAAACATCCCTAATAGACACCCAGGAGTTCTGGCAATTTACAGAGTAGATTTCCAGCAGTGTTTCCAGGTAAACTGAGGATGATTTTCTGCACACTGACAGTGTACACCTGAAAAATGGAGCTGGCTCCTCATTTAGAGCAGGAGCTGACCAAGCAGCCACTTATTAAATCAACACAAATAACTCTCCCAGCCCGGGCTGCAAACTGCACTTCTCTCTTTGCATCTGCTGTTTTCCCTTATTTCCAAACGCTTCAAATGCCAGCTGAGGAGCAGACTTGATCTTGCTCCAAGCCTCCAAGCAGGGCTGGGTTCCTCGTCTTACTCCCAGCAGCGATTTTTCGGGGGGAAGAGCCGGGATCCTGTAGCATTGCACACGCACGAGGAAACTCTTCCTTCTGCAGGAGCTGCCACCAGACCTGGGAGAGCCAGGACAGGCAGCTCCTGCGGGGCCTGAGGAGTTCCTGGCACATTCCTCGTCAAGGAGCAAAGGCACAATTTAAAGGTGTGGGATTGGCCGTGGGAAGGCAAGTACAGACCTCGAGGATAAAAATCCCATCCCACCCTACAGGGGTGACAGCAGCTGCTTAAGTCAGGTGATGGAAACTTTGAGAGCGAGGTGAAGGAATGATTGCAAATATCTCCAAGACTTTTTTCAGTATTATTTGAGCTTTAAACAAAGCATCTGTGGCCACGCAGTCCTGGTTAAGTGTGGGTGAAAGACAAACCCTACCAAAGACTGTCCCTGATCAAACTGAAACTGTCCCAGGCTGGGATGGGTTGGAGGGACCTTAAAGCTGATCCAGTGCCACCCCTGCCATGGCAGGGACACCTTCCACTGTCCCAGGCTGCTCCAAGCCCCAATGTCCAGCCTGGCCTTGGGCACTGCCAGGGATCCAGGGGCAGCCACAGCTGCTCTGGGCACCCTGTGCCAGGGCCTCCCCACCCTCCCAGGGAAGAATTTCTTCCTAAACTCTAAGTTGGCCCAAGGAAAACACCAACAAAAGAAAAGCAGCTCAGGTGGGAGTTGCTGAGGAGAGGTTTCCTTGCTCTCTCCTGGATGTCACATGAGAAAAACAATTCTTTTCCCACAACCCCAATGATTCTCCATCTCAGCTCTTGGTACTTGGAGGGTAAATGAAATTAATTTAAATGAATCAGGCACGCTCCCTCTCCTCTCTGACAGTGCATCTAACCAGCTTTGATTTTCACTCTTGGGGTAGGATTTCATTTAGAAAACTAGGAAAAAAGTTGTCTGTGTTATTCTTCAGACTGGAAAAATTACATGTTAAGAACCAACAGTTCATTGTCTAGAAATAATTTACAATTACATAATGCTTTCCTCTTTCAGAGCAAGATTTGTGTTAATTAGGCTCGTTAGTAGGCGGGTTTTTTAAGCTTAAATTTAGTTTGGGATTGGTAAAAAAATTGTTGTGGTTCTTTGTGTGACTTGAAGAGTTGGTCTGGATCAAATTCCCAATGTCATCATTACTTGGAGGTAACTGGTGCCTTTTGGGAGTGATTGCCCAGGCTGGAGATGGAAACAACACCTGAACTTTCCCTGTGTTTCCAAACCATCCTTCCCAAGGCAGGGCTCAGGCACCTGGTCCCTCTGCTGTGCTTTCTGGCACAAGTAGATCCATTTGTTTGATTGCAGTAATTTTGGGACAAATTACTGAATACTGAGACGTTTTTAAATGGTGGTGATTTCCCTTGGAGCTGATTTGGTTGTGCATTTCCCCCAGCAGCCAGAGTGTTTGGGGAAGATGTCAGCACAGGCTACAAGTCCTTTTTGTCCCAGGGCCAGGCACAGTGCGGGGTTTGAGCTGAGCAAACCACCAGGAAACTCCTTGAAGCTGATTTCACCTCGCCCTGAGGAAGCCAATTTTTCACTTGTCCCCTTTCCAGTGGACGGAAGAAAGGGAAGAGAAGGCAGCAGCTCCAGGAAAAGAAGCGATCCATCAATGTCACCGTGGCAGGGCCAGGTCACTCCAGAGCAGGAGCTGTGCCCGCAGGTGTGACACTACAAACCAGGGCTGCTCCCTGCAGGGTGAAAAGCAGCTTTGTGAAAGCTGTCAGACAGCTGGCAGCTCCAACACGAGCACGGGGAGATGAAAGTGTGAGAAATATCCGAGTCCTTACCCGCAGCAAATAGGAAATGTGAGGACAAGGCTGAGCCCTCTGTGGCAGAGGCAGGCACGGGGACAGGCAGGAGGTTGGTGACATCTCTCATTTAGTCCGAGGCACAGCAGGAGGTTTCTGACACGAGGTTGTTTCTGCAGAGACTCCACAGCAGCAGAAAGGCCACAGAAAGCTGTGACAGCAGCTCTGGAAATCAAGAAATCAAGAATTCACGGAGCAAGGGCGCCGTGGATGAGTGGCAGCACAGGTGACAGGAACCACTCACCCTATCATCTTCCCAGGGAGAGGGGAGATCCAAGCCCAGGAGCCCAAGGAATAATCTCATTTGTGATTAGATTGCCAGCCCAGGGGGCTGCAGCTCCTGGTTGCTGCCTTGAATGGAATGTTTCAAACTCCCAACAGTTTTTTCCAGCAACAACTCAGGAAGTAGCCCAATGAAATATCAAGTATTTCCTTATACTTTCCCCTGTTTCTTGTTGAAGCAAAACACTTTCAGGGTAAAGGATACATAGCGTCATTTGCCTCGTTTTGTTCTTTTTTAAGCTTCCTTTCACAATCTGTACAACACCAGACTTGTTTTATACTCATTGCCTGCCTCCCCTTATTTCCTGGCTTCCACCGTATTCCTTGGGGATTTGGAAAGCATCTCAAAATCCTTCTCCCCACTGTCTCTGACAGCAAAACGTGCTTGTGCCTCTTTTGAGGTGAGCAGATCTGATATTCCTGCCTGGGAGATTCCCTTAAACCACAACCTTGGGTTGATGAAAGCCAAACTCCCCAGATTTTGTGTCTCTGCTCTGCAGAAGCTGCAAATTCAAACGCCCCTGGTTCCCAGCCAATATAAACTCCCACCCTCAGGGCACTTGGCTGCCCAGAAATGAGGTCCCTGAGCTGCTGCTGGAGGCTCTGGATGTTGCTAGAACACTTTGACTTCTCTACTTGTGACAAATTGTGGCTTTGAAGGTCTTGAGTTGGAAACTTTGGTAGATGCTCAGGTTACAGCTGCCTGAATGCTTCTGGGTAATTGCCCACGTGCTGCAGTTTTGGGAACAGCATTCCAAGGGCTGTGCTGCTCCTTCCAGGGACCTGTTCCCTCTGCTGATGATGGAAATGTGTGCTCAGGTCCTCCCTGTGGTGACCTTTGGTGAATCCCTTCACGTGGAGGAGCTGCAGCAACGGGAAATTTTGGTGGCAGCCTTGAGAGAGTTTTGAAATATTTGTGTTTTTCTTCCTGAGATGCCACTTATAGGTAAAGACATCAAATTGTTGCTGTATTTCTGTGTTTCTAACGTGGATAGGCAGAGCCCGTGGTTTCTGTACCAAAGGGGGTCTTAAAAACCACCACAGGGTGGTTCTTAAAAAACACCACAGGGACTAAATAAAGCAGCCTANTTTCTAACGTGGATAGGCAGAGCCTGTGGTTTCTGTACCAAAGGGGATCTTAAAAACCACAGGGACTAAACAAAGCAGCCTGTGGTTTGCTGTTTGGGTTTAGAGAAGTAGAGTTTGGTTTTAGAGAAGTAAAGTTTGGGTTTAGAGAAGTAAAGTTTGGTTTTAGAGAAGTAAAGTTTGGGTTTAGAGGAGTATGTTTGGTTCTAGAGGAGTAAGTCTGACTTTAGAGAAGTCAGGCTTCCAGAGATTGCAGTTTTTATCTGCTGCCCATCCATGGCCTCGAAGAGGAGGGTGTGTTGGGTTTGGCTTTTCTTTCTCAAGCAAAAAGAGAGATTTTTTGTCTTATCCTGAATAATACACAAAACCCAATGCAAGGAGATTTTTTTTTAAAAAATGAGAACTGAAATATGCAATGAACCAAGGCAGGATCTTGGGTTTTTTTCCTCTGTTTCCATGGAAGTCCAAAGCGGGACATGGCCCCCCAGAAAATATCACAGTCACAAAGCAAGCACAGATCTGATCCTGTGTGAGATACGAGTCTTCATCCCCATAAATCCTGATTAAATCTCCTTTATGTTTTGGGTATTTTTTTCCCTTAAACTCAAGAAGAGGGACATCTGAGGAGCTCTGTTCAAGGGTTAGGTCTCACTGCCTCAATATCAGTTTCAATGTCAGAGGAACGAATGAAAATGTGGTCAATGCTTGGTGTTGATAAAGCTGTAAATAGGCTCAGTGAGATGGGGATTTACTCCTTTTTATTTATTATGATGAATTTATGTTTTCAAGTCCTTGTAAACTAAAGGTTTTCTCTGATATTTTGGCAGTTCTGCTGAAAACAGATAGCGGTTGGAAGGGAAAAAAAATTATATTTAGTCCTACATTTCCTGAAAAATTGCCCTTAAGGAATTTAAGCAGCATTCTAGGAGCATTTTACAGAAATGTCTCTTCAGATATTAGCCTAATATTTCATTGAGAGCAGTGTCACACCGAGAACAAAAACCACCTGAGTAACGGCAGGGCTGGAAGGAATTCTGGCTGGAAGGATTCTGTAATGTTCTCCTCTTTTTAACGGGGTCGTGGTCCCTCTGCTCCAGAGGAATTTATCAGGGTCAGCAAAAGATCTCCCCTCCCAGGTTACACCAGGAGTAAAGCTGCCCCTTTGTGAATGTGTTAAATCCAGGGAGTTAATGAAAGATTGAACCGCGCTTTTAGGGAAGGGTGGATAAGAAACTCTGTTGGCTGTAGGGATAACAAGACCCCACAGAGCTGCTTTGGCAATTTTAGGGGTATTTTTTAGGGTGCTTCTTTCCCTCTGTGCACTATGAAAGCATTTGCTGGCACATACCGGCCAGGGGTAGTAAAAATATCAAGTTCTGGTGTGTTACTTTGTTTGTTTGGTGTTTTTTTTAATAAAAAAATGCTCCTAGATGTCGTGTTTGGAGAGAAAACCTTGAAACGAGCACGATCAGAGTCTGCAAGGATTTCTAAAGAATGTCTGTGTAAACCAGAAGCATCTTCAGGGCATTATTTAACATTTCAGGGTATTAATCCTCCATCAGAGCAAGGCAAAGCTTCCCCCTGGGTGCCAGGCACAGCTCGGAGGTCACAGTGGAGGTTCAGTGGCTTGGGAGGGGCCGTGGGAATGGAGATGCCACACAGGGCTCTTGCATATCTAAGCTTTGGAACATATTTAATTCAAGACCAGATCTGTTGTCACGAGAAGGCAAAATCCTGTGCTTTGAAAAATAAATATTTCATTTGAAGATGAAGTCTGTTGTCAGGAGAAGACCAAACTCGGTGACATATAAAGATTTCGTGTTTCAATTATCGCTGAAACTTCTTCCCTGTAAACTCTTTTGCCATGATAATCCTTCACCTTTACTTCTTATGCATTTGACATTTCTTTTCAAAGTGCCTTTCAATCCATTCATGCAAATATAAAAATTGATAAATCCCTGTTCATTCCTTTGCTGTAAATTTGATTGTCTCACGACTATTTCACAGAATGAATCCCAGAATGATGTGGTTTGGAAGGGACCTTAAAACTCATCTTTTTCTGCCTCTTCCACTGTCCCAGGCTGCTCCAAGCCCCATCCAGCCTGGCCTTGAACAATTCCAGGGATCCAGGGGCAGCCACAGCTTCTCTGGGCCCAGGTGTTCCCACACTTTCTTAACTAAACAGAGCCACTTTCTCTGTATTTAACTCCATTTTATGAGGTTAAATGCCTTTAATCAAATGCTAAATGCAGTGAGAGCTGCCAGTGTGTATTGATCTGGCTGCTGAGATTAGTTTTAATTAGTTTTAATTACTTTTAATCAGTTTGCTTGCTGGTGCACAGTTTAGTGTTGGTGGTTCTGGGTTCTCTGAGCCAGCACAGCCCCCTTGGCTCAGCACTCCATGCTCTGCTCTGCCTCACTAAAAAAAAGGGGAATTTGGGAAAACCATGAGGTTTTACAGCAGTTTAAGGCTGGAATCCATCTAAACATGCTTCCATATTTCAGTTGGGATTTCAGCAGCAACCAGTGGAGCTCTGGAGGCTGCTCCTGCTGCTTTCGCTGAGCTGCACCTCTGGTGGCATCTCGGGGGCTTGTGCACAGGATCTGCTCTCCCGCTGGAAAAATAAGAAATTTACCCTGTTACCTCTGTCTTGCCTTTCCCACGTGGCCTGAACATCTTACCAGAGCTCCTTAGAGGTTGTGGTAAATTCATTTTTAGCACATCAACAACCTCAGCAGAATTTTTCTTCTAAAAGAGGGGGAAAAATGCGAAAAAAAAAAGCCCCCAACATCATTTTGTTTCTTTTCTCTCTTCAGGAATTTTAGTAACCTGTAACCCGTAGTTCATCTCAAGAGAAAATTGTTCTCTGTGTGTAAAGTGCTTTGCAGGGAATAAAATACATTTCTCAGTGCTTGCCCACTGGTGTAATAGTGCTGTGATCTGTGCTGGCTGAACTGTCCTGAACTGGAGATTTGTTTCACACAGTCCTTAAAGAGTGTTTGCTTTAAACCCTGAGATTAAGGGGCATGATTTAAAAGCTGAATTATTTATAAGTGTTGCTAATTTAATAAATTAGGGATGTGATTCATAGAGCTTTCCAAGCTGTCTCATTGTGTTTTCCTTTCACCAGTGGGGTTTCTCTGGGTCTGGATGGGCAAGAGGAATTCAGAGGGCTGGAGTTCAGCCTCGTCCTCCTCTTCTGCCTGGTGACAGTCACAGGCTGTGTCCTCATGGGATTTTTGTATCAGGACACCCCTGATCAAGGATCAGGAGACTGTGGGAGAAGAAAAACTGTGTGGAAAAAACCCTAAAACCATCAAACCCTGTATTTTGTTTCTCAGACACTGCTGCCTTCCAGGGATGTGATCAGAGCACCTGCTCCACTTCCACTCCTGTTTTGTGTAATTCCACTCACACATAGCGACTGAAGCAACAAGCTTGGAGGTGGAAATGGCAGAGAAATAAAAATTATTGCTTATACAAGGCAAACACCTCGGTGTTTTAGTAAAACTGCCCACCCAGACCAATTTCTGCATATTTTTCCCTGTTTCTGTCATGAGCAGGAGCTTCCCTGAGCAAAAAGCACAAGTGCAGATGATGCAAAGAGACAAATCTGGGGGAGTGTGTGTCCATCTGAGCCCAGGGCACAGCCCTGCACTTCACAGTTCCAGCCATAAACACTTCCCAAATACAAACAGCAACTTTCACTGTGAGTGACTCTGTGTGGAAAACATGTAATGAACCTGAACATTGAATTCTCTCATCCCATTTAGGGTCTAAAAATTAAATAAATAAACCAAACCCACCAGCCCACAGCTCTCCAAGTGCCCTCAGAGAGGGGAAGTGCCAGCATGAAGGTGCTCATTAAATCAGCCAGGAATGATTACCTGTCACAGGGCTGGGCCACTTGGATTAGCAAGGCTTCCAGTCTAATTAATTAAAAGTTACTTTTTGCTCTTCTTAGTATTGTTTTCTTGCTTGGAATCCTCTGTAATGATTGATTTGCAATTAGAGAGGGCACAGAAGATGGACTTGGCAGTCAGCAGTGCCTGACTGATTAAACAGGTCCAGGGAGGGGGGTAAGACATGTGGGACCATGATGAAACCATTCTCTGGAATATTGTCTCTGGAAAAATTTCCTTGGGCCTTTGTTTAATTTCATAAAAGTGCATTGTGGTCTCTAGAGAAAAAAACTACAATGGTGCACCCAACCCCTTAATTAGCCAGGTAATTAGAAAGCCTGTGAGCTTCCATCATGATTTGTCACACTCGAGCCCCCAAAAGAGAGTCAGTCTGATTCTCTGTGTGTTTATTTGTTTAAGGACCTCTTTAGGCATAAAAGTTTTAGTGGTGATGTGCAGTGATGAGATGATGTAGTGCTTAATATTTATATAATGAACAGATAAGAATCTATTATATAATTATATATTAATACCTGTTTTATCTCTCAGTTTTATCACCTGAAGTGATAGAAACCCTTAAAATTTGAAGTATGAAGACCCTTAAAATTAATGTCTGTGTAAAGTCAAGAAGAAGTTGTGCTCCTCTCCCCACGTGAGCATCAGGCCTGCTAAACGTCACAAACATCACACAAAAATATGGCAAAAAAAAAAGAGTTTCTACTTCAAACTACCTCGAGTGAGTGGATAAACTGATATTCCTTTGAATCTGTGTATGATGTGTATAAACACCGAGGTATTTTGGCATCTCAGAGTAAGCAATTTTCTCTGCTTTTGGGGCAAGGCTGCGTTCCTGCAGATCCCTGTAAGCTCTGGGTTTAATGAAGCTGAAAATAACCTTCAAATCTGAGGATCAGCCTCGTTGCAGTTGCTCCCTGCTTTAAATCTGCTTTAACTCACAACTGCTTTCCATTTAGGATGGGTTCACTTAAAAAGTGATGGCTGATGGAAGCTCAAGCCGCTTCCGAGCCTGACGCATTTGCCGAGGAGAAATATTCAAAACCTAAGAGGAAAATGAGCATTATTAACTACAAAAGGAAAGAAATTTAGTATTTTGATTGGTTCCATGAGCTGTGGGAGACCCTTTCCCAGAATATTTGATGCTGCTTGGGAAATGCAAAGTGGTTCAACCATTCTGCTGCACTTGGCTTCCTCGGGGGTGATTTAATTTTACTGCTAAACAAAATGTGACCAAAATCCCATTCTTCCGCTCAGCTGGGAGAAAACATCACATTTTGGTGGTGGTGTGGGCACGCACCTGGCTGTGGACAAGGTCCCTGTGGGTGTTTCCCACCATCCAGCAGGAGGAGATGCCCAGTGAAAACTTTTTGGCACCAGCAGGGACCACGGGAGGGGTCACACCTGAAATTTTGCTGGCCAAGCGAGTCCAGAGTCTGCTTCTCTGTCACAGCTCTCCGGAGGCTTCCAGTAAAAAATAAAAGGACTGAAATTAAGTTTAGCTTAAATACTTAAAACCCTCATAATCTTAATTTGGAAGAGGAATTGTTTGTCTCTAACGGATGGGAAAGGTAAAAGGTGCAAAATGAAATTAAGAGAAGAAAAGTTATTAATGGAATTGACTTTTGCTGTGTGTTCTGCTGACAGCTGCAAGGAGGAGCACTGATCTGATCTGTTTGTACAGGCAGACACAGTTCTCTGGACAGATGAACACACTCATCTCTGCATCTGTTTTCAACACCAACTTCCCCTTCCTTAAGAGTTTAGCTGCTGCTATATGCAGAATTTGCCCCTGGAGAGGTGGCAGCCTTCACGTGGAATCTGCACCACGTTGAGGATCAGGTTTTTACTGAAATCTGGTCTCACCTAAGCTTGGTTTACTCCAGAGCTGGCACACAGCCATGGTTTCTCTCCTCCTGAGGTGATGCCAGCAAAGGGCTCAAATCAGGTCTTGCTCCTTTCCCCCAGCAGGCAAAAGCTGCCCCTGGTTTGCAAAATCTGGTGGAACAGATTATTTCTGGGTTGCCTCAGCCTGCTCAGACCTCAGTGTGAAATCAATAGTTTGGAATTTGTCCCTCTCACTTCCAGACATATTTTCTGGGATTTTTTTTTTCTTCCTGAGGGGAGGTTTTACCACTGGGTCAGTGTGGGGTGAGCTGAGCTCTGTCTGATGGAGCTCCCTGGGGACAGCTGTGGTTATATATGGAGGGAACATCATCAGGAGTCAAATTGCTAATTAATAAGGCATGAAAGATGCAGGTAGATGCTTCTGCTGGTGAGCCATGGGCATTTATGGCTCTTTAAGGTGTCCTTCCTGTATTTTGGTACCTGTCTGTCCCCCCAGAGCTGGCAAGGAGGAGTCACAGAGGAAGGTCTGTGCTGGAAGAGAAGGAATAGGATAAAAATTGCTGTGCTCAGCCTCCTCCTCTGGCAAAATGGATATTCCTGGCTCTGCTGGTGGACTCTCCACGGGATCTGAGCCTCCTGGTTCTCGTCTAGATCCAGCTGGAGTCACAAAAATTGTGGTTCTAAGTCAGCCCCGTGTGTGACTGCACCAAACACACACATCCCACACGCCCCCACTCCTGCTCCTCGTGCCTCCTTCTCCCTGCTCCTTGTTTGGAGGGTATTTTTTTATTTTCTTTGCAAATTTGATGGCTGTGGAGGAATTCAGCTCGAGACACTAATTATGCACTGTCAGGATATAATTAGTAAAGGAGGCAACGCAGAGCATGATTTGGCCCAGTGAAACATCATGAAGCTCATTTGGTTTTCAGGACTAAAATCTGAATTAGCAAGTATTTTTCTCACAAAAAGCAGGGTCTGTTGTAGAAATATTCACATTTATTTCCCAGCTTTACTAAATATTCCCCTTAAAAACTGCCCCATCTTAACAGTTAGTGTGTGGAAGTTTGAGAATGGTTTTAAGGGAATGGCTCCACTGAGTGCAGACTCATCAAGATAAAATAACAGTGAGCAGAACCAAGTTGGGCTGGTTTCAAATTCCTCAGGTTCTGCTCCTTGTTCATTTGAACTGGATTTGCTTGTTCAGGAGGAAAAGCACAACTGCTGCAACAACTGTTAACACCTCTGAGGGGTTTTGTTGCTAACAATAGCAACAGAAATAAATGAAAGAAAAATATTAGCAAGGAAATGAAAAAGCAGCAAGGCACTCTGCTATTTCCATAGATTAGACATCAAAATTATTGCCTTGCAAGATGAATAGAAATATAGATTAGATATAAAATCTAATCTATGGTGAAAGGAGATGGAAGCACCTCTCAAGTTCTCCTTGATGAGCACATTTATTCCCCAGAAACAGAGCTGCAATATCTGCCAGCTGTCCTGGAGATCCATCAGATCTGTTACCTATTTATTGGGGAAACTCCTCTTTTAATGGGAAATAAAAGAAAATAACGGCAGGAAAGAGAAAACAAAACTGCAGGGAAGTGTCAGGACTTAAATTTTTGTTGTTTGTTCTGTTTTGAGACGCTTCAGGTTCTACCCATGATATATACTGAAATATTCCAGAACAGATCCTGTTAGTGGATGTTAATCAGCTTGCCTGCTCCCTTTATTATTTTAGGAAATGCATAACTTATATGGGGTCCAAACTTTCTTCCTGTGTTCGGAAGGCAACACTGGAGCCTCCTTTGGTGTTTTCCTGCAGTTTAAGGAGTAAGAACAACTGCTCTGGCTGCCTTCTTGCAGCAATATTGTCCTGTAAAAATGATCAATGCTGCAGTGTTATGTGCATGTTTAATTTATAATTATGAAAATTAGGTAGAGCTCCAGTTGTTCATGGAGGTATTGCATCCAACCATGCAAATCTGGTCTCCTGATTTGTGCGTTTTTACCTTTTTCCTGGTACAACTCACCCTCTTCTAGATATTTAACCAGTCCAATTTCTCTGTTTTATCATCCAAATGTTAAAAATTACTTTTATCCTCACTCACAATTTTTTTTATCACTTTTTCAAGGTCCAAGGCTCTGGCTAAACCTCCATTAAAACAAGCAGACCCTGGGACTCCAAACTTCCCCCCTCATGGATGCGGACATTGGAAATCTTAGCTCAGAATTCTGCACCCTGCAGGAGAAGATGCTGGTGGAGGTTTTTGGGCAGTCTTTTGGTGGGACCAACTACAGACAATGCCAAAATCAACGCTCTTGTACTCAAGAGGTGAAGTGGTGACAATATTAGAAAATTACTGGAAAGAAAAACAAAAAATTCGGAAAGTTTGTGACTTTCAGCTGTTCAACTCCTTTTTCCTGTGGACTACACCAACCATATCTCCCAGGAAAACTCCCAAGCCTCTGCTTTGTGGAATTTAGGGAAAGTTAAGGATGCTTTTAAGAAATAGAGCAGTGATTCAGCTGATTATTGCTGCCATAAACACGGCAGGCTTTGGCTGATCGCTGTGCATNTTGCTGCCATAAACACGGCAGGCCTTGGGTGGCTGCTGTGCATGGGGGGGACAGCTCGATGAGCTCCTTCGGCCTAAAATAACAAAGCCATTACTGCCCTCACTGCTGCTGCCAGACAAAGCAATAAAACATTCCCTCAGTTTATGGCCTGCCCAAAACTTACAGGTTATGGTCTTTTCAGGGAAAACCTTTGCACTTTACTTGTGGTGACAGGATTTGTCTTTTCATAGGGGGACATAAAACGCCAGGTTGCTTGACTTGACTTTCGTAGTTCTGTTTCCCACTGTTGTGTTATTTTCTCTCTTATGTTTTCATGGCACAGATAATGATTTATTATTATATAATTATTATAATTATTATATTTTATTTTATTTATTATTTTATTATTTTTATTATTATTATATGAAAAACCCTTATTTAGGATATTTTAAAGGATTAACTTCGAGTTGTAGATCTACTTTTAAGAAGGAATAACCGTAAAATGAACAACTAGTACACTCTAAAAAAGCTTAGCTCAGTAGTTTTTCTGGAAAACCAAGTGGAAAAATAGGATTTTTGGAGAGTGACCTAAGCAAAAAAGGAGTGTAAAAGAACTGTCAGTTCCTCAAAGAAATAATGGTATGAGCAGAGCCACCTTCAGTTATTCTGACATATACTTAACCTTTGTAAATGGAGGTGTAATTTACATTCTTTGTTCCTATGGAAAGAGGTTTCTGGCCAGAAAATCTGTTCTTGGGGTTAGAGTGGAAAAGCAATGAACAATCTTCCCTCTTGACTTTGGTGGGCCTCATCTGGAGCGTCCAATCTGTGCCAAATGTCGCTGCTCTGCTCAGACTTGGGTCAGCTGAACAGCAGGAGAGCAGAAAGTGCAGTTAAAGGTCTATCAAATGTGTCACCCGAACCACAAGAGAAGAGAGGAAATACTTGAGAGGGTCTGAAAATGCCAAATGTTCCAAAGGCAAATAACCTCCCACAGTCCCAACAAACAGGGAGAAAGGAAAAGCTTTCATTTGGTTTCTGTTAGGAAAGGGAAATCCTCTACCACAGGGGTTAGGATAATAAACTGTTAGTAGAGATTACAACAATGTAAATGGATCCAAAGTATATCAGAAGTTGAGGAAAAATGTGGTGGTTTTTGAAAGATGGAAAGAAATAACCTCAGAGTTATGAAAAAGCAGAATTGCATCTTCAGCTGCCCCTTCTGCCTCCGTGGCACCGTGGCCTGCAAGGCTCTGCCCCTTTGTGCCACCTTCACGGTCACTGAGGGACGTTTGAAGTCATTTCCAGCAGAGGTGGCTGGGATGAGCCAGAGGGCACCCAGGGGGATGCTGTGCACTGCCATAGGGAGCAGGGNCTCGGCTGTTCATTCCCGGGGCAGGAGATCCAGGAGCTCGGCTGTTCATTCCCGAAGGGAACAGGAGATCCAGGAGCTCGGCTGTTCATTCCCGGGGCAGAGCAGATCCAGGAGCTCGGCTGTTCATTCCCGAAGGGAACAGGAGATCCAGGAGCTCGGCTGTTCATCCCCAGGGCAGAGCAGATCCAGGAGCTCGGCTGTTCATCCCCAGGGCAGAGCAGAGAGCAGGGTTTGGATCAGCTGCTGGGAGCTGTAATTGCTCAGCCGGAGTCTCACATAATTACTGTAATTAACATATAACATATGTATTGTTTCTAGGTGTTGCTGGGCCTGCCTGGTTTATTTCTAGGGTTGAATAATATTCCAGGTTTTCCTTCACGCTTCACATCCAGTGAGGGGAAATAAAGATAATTGAGCCCTTCTGAAATTCCCATGATTGAAAAACTCTGTTCTCTACTGAAAACAAATCAAGTGCCGGTGGAAAGGGGGAAGGGTGACTTTTAAAATGCAAAGTGTGAGCAGAAAGCTTTACTTTTTAACATTTCTTTTCCCACTTCCAAGGCAAACGTCATTATCTGTCGCTCTCATTGTCCCCAGCCTGCTTTAGATAACAACGATCTAATGATAATGGAGCTGGGCTGTTTCATTTACAATTCAGCCGGTGAGCAAGGCACCGATTTTCTGTACAGGTCTTAACAACTTTATAGGCCTTGGTGACTTCCCGATTGCTGTAAGGAAATATCAGGGCTGTTGGGATTTGGGAGTGGGTGCTCCATTTGGCAGCCTGCCGGTCGAGGCAAGAGCAAAACTGCTGCCAGGACAGGAGGGAAGGTCCGATCCCCATCAGCCCAATCTGATGGGATTCGGGCATTGCAAGTGGAAAGTAATTTAATGCTAAGAGGGATATTACCATCCTTGCTGTGTATTATGTATGAACTGAAAGGCAGTGAAGAACTTCCTCCTGTTTGCAGAGGTACCCTAACAGAAATCACTGTGATAAATTACCCAGCTTGTACAGATATCCTTGCACTTAAATTTTCTAGAAAAATGTGAGTTGAAAAAAAACCATCTCTATATCAGCTCCCAAGTCTTTCTTTGCTGCCAGCTGAGGAAGCACTTGTGCAAACGAAGACACGTTGTAATAATAATTTATTCTGGTAGTAAACCTTCCGAGCAGGAAGACCTTTTGCATGCAAAACACATAAAACCCTGTAACTGAAAAGTGAGCATCAATATTTTATGAAACCTGGTGTCACTTCACTTCTCCATCCCTAGGAACTTCGGGACATTGCCTTGACGCTGTTCTTTTGTAATGCAGTTTTTTGCATAGCCAGAGCTCTGAATGCAGGACCAATTTGGAGGTAAATCTCAGCTTTTTAACGTGAATAATTGCTTTCCACGGGTATTTTGGTTCAGCCCTAGAGTAGAGAGCTGCCACCCCAACAGCAAAACGCTTGAGCCGTGCTCATGCCTGAGCTGTTCCATACGTGACATTCACTGTCCTCACTTTTGAAACTTCAGCTGCCACTTCCAGAGCGTGATTGGCACAGGGAAAGCAAGCAGAGGCTGGAAATGTTGGATGGCATCTTACAAAGGAGTGAAGGATCTTGGAAAAGTTACTGCTTGTCCTGGAGGAAATAATTGTGGTGCATTAGTCTGGTTTAATTGCCGCGGTAATTGAAGTGACTTGTGTATCTTTGCTGTAATTATGGTGTCACTAAAGCTGCAAATCCTATAGAAAAATAAGTAAATAGTGCCTTATTGAGGCAGCAGTTTGGGCAGTTATGGAGCACTCATTGGAGAGCAGGGGGATTTCATCAGGGCGTTTCTGACTTGTTTTGTGTTTGTTTTTCGCTGTAGTGATTCAGGGTGCAAAGGGATTGTTCCGAGGAAGAGGAGCAGAAGTGCACCCACACCACACAGAGAAAGGTGCTTGTATCCCTGCTGGAGCAGCTAGGAAACATAAACTGCCATGAACTGAGTGATATATTCAATAATTTGAGGAATAGCGTTAATTGTTGAATGCACGGGAAAATGTGAGGAATTATTTTTCCTTCCAGGTGTGAGGGAGTTCAGTCTCTCTGGAATCCCTTATGAGTTAATGAGTTATCACCTTCCACTGATTTGCCTTGTAGTTGTACATAATTTTATACTATTCCAATCAGATAAATTTTAAACTTTCAGACAGGAGTTGATATCTGTGGCTTCTTCAAAGCCTCCGAGTATGAGCTGTGTCTTCCCTGGACGTGTTTTACCCATGTTCCAGGAATCACAACTAGAAAGGAACAAGGGTGAGTCCCAGTTTTGGTTTTATGCCCACAGAGGGGCT
>VZRR01010427.1:86114-145731 GCA_013398015.1 Oreocharis arfaki | reverse complement strand
GCAGTGTGAGTCCATCCCACGGAGAGCAATCCTCCCAAAATTGCTGCAGCATGGGTCACTCTTCCATGGTGTGCAGTCCTTCAAGGAGATTCCACATATCTCCCACGGAGTCACAGCCTCGTCTCGGGCATCCACCTGCTCCAACCTGGGGCTCCTCCATGGGCTGTGGATGGATCTCTGCACCTCCATGGGCTGCAGGGGCACAGCTGCCTCACCATGCTCTGCACCGGGGGCTACAGGGGAATCTCAGTTTCGGTGTCTAGAGCACCTCCTGTCTCTCCTCCCCGTCCTTGGTGTCTGCAGAGTTGTTCCTTTCAAGTGTTCTCACTCTCCTCTTCTTTGTCTGGAATTAAAACTGTGCCACCACTTTTGTTTTGATTCCTTCTTAAATGTATTATAACAGAGGCATTACCACTATTTCTAATTGGCCCAGCCTTGGCCAACGGCACGTCCATCCTTGGAGACATCAGGGATTGGCTCTGTCGGACATTCCAGCAGCTTCTCAAAGAAGCCACCTCTGTGGCCCCCACACTACCAAAAATGCCTGCTACCAAAAACCAGGCCGTGCAAACCCAATAGAGATAGCAAGAAGGAAAAACTTGAAATATTAATGCTGTCAGAGATCTGGAGCCATAAAATATTCATAGAGGAAATGAAAAGAACCACAAGTCTTGGGCATTTTGCTCCAGCACTGTCCACATTAAAGGATTATGTTCAGCACACACCGTAGTCAGTGTGCAGTAGTCAATCATAAAGAAATCAAGATGTATGAGAGTTGTGTAGACAGCAGTGTTTGTCCTCCATGGTGCACCCAAGTGATTCTGGCCAGACTGCTTAGTTGTCATAGAACTGTAGAATCATAGGATGGCTTGACTTGACAGGGACATTAGGGATCATCTAGTTCCGACCTGCCTGCCGTGGACAGGGACACTTGCACTGGGCCAGGTTGCTCAGAGCTTCATCCAACCCGGCTTTGAACACCTCCAAGGATGGGGCATCCACAACTTCCGTGGACAGCCTGTTCCAGTGCTTGCCACCCCCACAGTACAGAATTTCTTCCTAGTGTGTAATCTAAACCTGCTCTCTCAGTTTGAAACCATTCCCCCATGCCTTGTCACTGCATGGCCTTGCAAACAGTCCCTTTCCATCTTTCTTGTAAAGCTCCATTCAGGTACTGAAAGGTTGCGACTGGGTCACCCTGAAGCCTTCTCCCACAAGCTGAGCAATCCCAATTCTCTCAGCCTTTCCTCACAGGAGAGGTGCTCCATCCCTCTGATCAACTTGATGGCCTCCTCTGGGCTCGCTCCAGCAGGTCCATGTCCTTCCTGTGCTGGGACCCCAGAGCTGGATGCAGAGTTCCAGGTGGGGTCTCACCAGAGCAGAGCAGAGCAGAGGGGCAGAATCCCCTCCCTCACCCTGCTGCCCACGCTGCTTTGGATGCACCCCAGGACACATTTGGCTTTCTGGGCTGGGAGTGCACATGGCTGGGTCATGTCCAGCCTCTCCTCCACCAGCCCCCCCAAGGCCTTCTCACAGGGCTGCTCTCCATCTCTTCATCCCCCAGCCTGTAAAAGAAAAAGAGAAACCGTACCTTGGTACTTTGTAGAATGCAACTACATGCACAGTGTATTTAAGATAATTTTGTTAAATGAAGTCCCTCTTCTGTAACATCTTACACTGAATTTTGCTACAGTAACTTCCCACAAATAACAGAGTGAGGTAAAGGCCTTGCCATGACCGATGGCATTTTAGTAGAATGGGTGATGACTGGAGAGCACTTTGCTTTGTGTTGACAAAGGCTGCTAAGAAGGAAGTCTGTCAGAGGATCATTTCTTAGGTGTCAGAGCTAGTTCTGAAACTGTTTGTTTTTAGTGTCTTTCCTTTATCTCAGGCAGATGATCTAGCTGTGCAACTGCATTATAGAAAATTTAGGAATGCTGCTTTCTATGAAAAGTGAAGCATACATCAACAAAAGTTCTAAGTGTATTTAAAAAAATAATAATGCGTTTGTATGTGTATTGATGGTAGTAATTGATGGAAGGAGGAGAATGAGTACCTGATCAGGTAGTGGTTTATGTGGGACAGAGAGTGAAAAGTGGAAGTTGAGATCAATGAGCTTTTGGCTGTTCGAAGATTTTGTACTGTAGAGAGTTGAAGGCTGTGGAGGGGATTTTATAAAACATTGTAAAAATTGGCTAGTGGTGGCACAGCATAAAATGATCCAAGAGGTGACAAATGTGCTTTTGCAGTCAAAGGCCAGCATTGGAACTCTAAGACTGTCAGCCTGAAAAGCACTCCTACACAAGCTGCTTGTAGCTGCACAAGATACTAACTATCAAGTTAGTTGGAAAAGTGTTGCCAGTATCTTTCTAGCAAGAAAACAAAAACATAAACTTCCTCTCACCGGAAACTGGGGACAAAAACATGAGGCATAGAGCTAGATCACAGCAAGATGAAGGCTGCCAAGTCTGACTCAGGGGAAGCTGGAGCTGCAGAGCATCCTTTGGCTGGAGGAGGATATGTGTCAGTCACTGATAGAAGAGCCTGAAAATGTAATGTAAAAATAGGCATTTTTACATTACCAGCAGGTGGGTACTTTTGCAAGTATTGAAGGAGAATCTGCGAACTTGAATGATGAGCTCTGTGGTGCACTGGGATGGCCAGGAAAATCTAAGTAATCCCTGGACACTTGTGGACATGATTACAACCCATCAAGAGTTATCTTGAGTTAACTTCAATGCTTGACTGGAAGTCTGCTTGTGCTGTCAGAAACTTGGGATGTGCAGTACCTGGCCCTGCTGAGGCTGATTAAATGATTTATTAACAAATTACACCTGTGTGTTTGAAGACCTAAGTTCTGTTAATGGTGACTAACATCGTAACAAGATCTTGGCTTTGTTTACTCAGTACCTTTTTTTATACCTCCATTAGGAGATCATACGGCACAACAGAAAGGGATTGGTGTTTGGAAGCTGGTTCTGGACTTCTGGTTTTGTTTACAGTGGTTGTTCAGGGGATTTACTATGAGTTACATCTAGCTTGATCCCCTATGCCAAAAGTCTCCACCACACGGGTAGTTTGGAGACAGCTAGAGATGAAATGTTAAAAGGCTGACTGGACTTTCTTGTGAAAGAGAGACTTACTGCAATGCCCAAGGCATTTGTCCAGTGTACAGGAAAACCATCCTGTGAAAGGAAACTGTTCTGTAGGGTCAGTTACGGGAAGGGTTTCAAAACTGTTTTGAAGTAGCTGGTGTGGATTCATCCTAAAGGGAACAAATTTTCTTTTGTCTGTCGTAACCCTTCTTTCAGACTAAAAGGTTAAATCTGCCTTCTCTTCCCTTTTTAAAGACATCTTCTAAATTAGGTCTTCCATCATAGGTAGTGGATAATTTTAAAGGATTCTGAGTAAGGCCTCTTTGGTAGCCCTTTGCCTTTGTTGACAGATCTGTTCCTCAAGGGATTGTTCTCATATGAATTTAAATGGCAGCTCAGTTTTCCAGACTACTGTGGACTTGGCCCTCAGACTCAGTATCTCAGGTCACACCTCAGAATTATCCCAGCTCTCAGAATCATTTGCAAAGCTGCCTGCTATGCTTGTATTTATCCATGAGTAGTCCTCCTGAAGTCAGAAAAAAATTAAATGGGCATATAAATCTTTGTACAATGATGTCCTGAGGCTGGAAGGACCTTGAACAGATTCATTTTAGGATATGTTTTCACAGTCCTTTACAGGCAAAACCAGATTGGTCCTGCTGGTGCACACTGCCAGGACGAGCATGGTGTGTTCTCATTCTGGACTGTGTGGGCCCTGTAACCACAGCCAGCTCAGAAATGAAATCCACACAATAGATCTATCTGCAGAGCAGGATGAGTTAACACAGGTTTGTTGCAAAGGGATGATTGTTCCCAATTCTGATCCGTGTGAAAAGTGTGATTTTAAAAGTGCCTGCAAATGATGGCATAGATATAACCTTTAACAAATTAAGACCATCAATGACTTAATAAGAGCTCTTTGGTGATAACTGTTTACACCATCATAGGCTTGCCTTCGATTTCTTTTATATTTCATAAAACTTCAATTTTTCCTTATGTTAGTCTGAAGGAAATGTCTGCTTCCAGAATGCACGTTCTGCTCTATGACCTTTACTTACTGACACACAATTACTGCCACTGACTTAGTTTTTGCGAAAGTAGTGTAGCTAGTGAAGCTATCTATAGAAACAGTTAAGCATAACAGTGTATGTTTTTACAGGACATGATGTTTATGTTAGGATGCATTCTTTCTCTCTTCCTTTTCTGTCTTACTGTGTATTTTGCATTACTTGGTGTTCATGCCCCTTTATATCTTCACAAAGCAGCTTGTTTGAAGCTACACCTTAGATTACAGAGAAAATTCAGAAAGATGCATCATTAATATTGTACATGTAACTATTCTAAATGCACTTCTTGTTATAAATGCAGGCTCCTGGATTTTCTTTGTTTCTTTTGTATCCATTACATGTTTTGCTGATGTCTGTGCCTTTGTGAGAGTTCACTTCTAATGAATAAATAGTCTTTGGCAGCAACAATTGTAAAAAAAAAAAAATGTATTATTATTCAGGTGTTAGATACTGCTCAGAGATGACATAGTAAAATTTAACAAAAATTATGAACATATAATACAGTTACCTGCACCGTTGGATACCAGTGCTGGTATGATCTTAAAATTTTCATGTACATTTCAACTGGAAAACTAAACAAAAATTAAGGACTAGCATATTCACGAACTGAATGTTACCTCCATGAAGAATTTTATGTTCTGATAGCTCAGGTACTGAAATACGTTTGCAATTTATTTGTCGTCTTCTTAAGCTACAACTATAAAAGGTTTTATTACATTTCAAAAATATTTAAACTGTGCTAGAATTGAGTTATTGTGCTCTGAAGTCAAGTGACCACTAGCTGGCAATGTTATACAGCTCTTCCTGTTGCAGATTCATTGCATAATACATCATGGTTTGACTCAAGACCTTTAATTTTAAAAATAGAAAAGGAAATTGGATTTCAGTGGGGCTGGGCACTTCTGAATATTTCACCGCTCAGGCTCCAGTGCAGATTAGCAAGAAAATAGGAAGGGCAGTGGACAGAAATAGTTTCTAAAGTAATAACCTTTGCTTATAGATTTCTTTTGTTTCTCCAATTCTGTGGTTTTAGTTTTAATTTTGATTTTAAATGTCTTTTACTTACCTCAGACCATCCAGGGTGTTGAAAATGAAGCTTGTAAAATGATCCACAAATAGTCTGGACTGTGCTATCAGCTCTTTGAAACTCCAGTGTAAGATGTCCTTCACTGCACTTATTTCAAGTGCTTTTCTCTCACATTCAAATGTCTTAAAACTGTATTATTTCCTGCCTATCGACTATCCTTTGCTTCCTCAGGCATAATTTCATGTCTCCTTCAACTATTAATCAAGGGAGACAAACAATTTAAACTACTCAAGAATTCAGGGTATTGAGGATAGCTACCAATGGCAGAACAAGTTAACTGCATTTCCGTGCTCATGCACCAGGTACACCAACTGCCATTAGTCCCTGTACGCTTTTATTGCTACCAGATCTCTCACTTGCAAGTAGGTGGAGACTCACACATGTATGAAACTCAGTGGTCAGAAGCTACTATTTCCCAGTATGAAAAAAAATGTAAGTGAATGAAGCCCTTTGATAAATTAATTTTTTAAAAATGTTCTCAGTATTTTGCGCTGTGTAGTAAGATCTTTATCCTGGAAAAGGCCAGTCTGGGGAACAGAAAGGTGACCTAAGCCCCTGCTTTCAAGTCTGAAAGGATTATGGAAGAGAAATCATGCTCATGACTGAAATTATTTCCTGTACATTTATTACATGAAGAGTTTTGAGATCCTTATATTTGTAAAATTTTTGGAAACATGTTGTTTGCCATTATTTCAGTTAGCAAATAGTCTTGTGTACATTCAGGCCTCGTGTTCACTTTTCTTACTCTAGTCAAAGCTGTCATTTGGTAACTTCAGAAATAAGTAAGGAAAAAGTCCCTGGTGAAAACAAAACTGACAAAGGGAAAAGAATCATTTAAACAGAGGCATTTAGAAGGCAGATGTGCAGAAGGAGGATGTTTTGAAGTCAGCTTCAGCATGGAATAAGTTCAGCACAGAGAGCCAATCATTCCATAGAGTTCAATTCTATGCTGGTTCAAAGTGGTGGCCCAGCACCCTCTAAATACAGGGGGAAGTGACTGAAGTCAGCTGCTAAAGGACTCCTCTACCTGTGAATATTCCCCTGCTTTGAGAAAATTGCTGCCTTTAGAGGAAATAGATATGTGAAAAGCACAACTGTACATTAGACATAGCAAGCTTTTATCTGAAAATAAAAAGTGGCTTCCAGCCAGCAATTTGCCTTGTGGCATTTGGCTACAATTGGGGCGCTAGCAAGAAGGCTGAGGAGCTGGTATTTAATTACTTCTATATTTCTTGGGTTTTCATGCTATTGATGCCTGCCAACCAGTCTTTAACATGAAAAGTCTTCCAGTTATGGACTCTCTCTGTTCTTTTATCTTTTATGTGAATCATGTCTTCTATCTTAGGAGAAACTGTTCCCTTTAGAAAGGTTAATGAAATGTTTACTTCAGGAAACTGTTAAGTCAGTAGATGTCTTTCTGTGCTGGATAAATTTTCAGGTAGTGCTCACTGAGAAACAAAGGGAGCAAGCTGGAGCTCAAATTGTGAAAAGTGCACTTTTCTTCCTGCATAAGCGTTCATTAAGGAGGGAAGATTTTTAGTGCAGTGATGGAAAAGATTTCTTACTAATAAAATATTACTCTATTTTCTAATATTAAAAAATGGGCCTAATTTATAGTGATTACGAAGATTTTTCTGACACCAGGATACCTGAGGTAAAAATCTCCTCCATTTCTAGATGCTGGGATTTGTTTATATTTTTTTTTATGAGTATGTCTAAAAAATCAATGCTAATGATCTCAAACTGTAGCAACACTAAAATCTGAGGCATATACTCCAAGTTTTTTGAAGTTAAAACAGTCTGATCTCATGGAACAGACCACAAAAGAGATCAAGCCTAAACAAGCCATTGCTAAATTACACTCTTGAAGTGGTGTGCTGGGCAAAATTGCTATTACAGGCTAGAGGAGTTTTATATCATGAGAAAATGGCAAATCTAGTCATCCTTTCATACACAGTACCTTCTAATTTACTTCTCTTCAGATCTTTTGCAGCTACTTCTCTTGTAGCTGCAAAAAAGATTACTAATGTTAAATTAGTATGTTGAATTTCTATTTTTTTCCTCTGCCATGTCTGTATAGCAGCATCTTCTCTGAAATTGTGGCAAGGGACCTAATTAGGGAGGTCATCAAAAGATTTTGGTTTGATAAGGTGCTGAAAGAATTAAGAGTTTGCCAGAAGTATCTTAGCAAAGATGACATGCTCAGTTTTGGTGAAGAGCTGGGCCAACAGCCACAACAAAATAGGTGGAATTATGATGATTAAATGTTGAATGCTGTTGCATTTATTAATAACAAATATCTATTACTGTTTTGGCACCAACTGTAGTTCTCCACTCTTTTGTGGGTACTCATCTGGGTTTCTTAAGAAAAAAAAAAGAATGAAAGTGTGGCAATAAGGATCTTTTAATAAAAAATTACCAAAATTACAGATTGAGGATGTCCTCTATAGATGCTGTTTTCAAAGAAGCCCACATTATAGTATAGTTCTATTTCTATAATATTCTGGATTCAGTCAGGGTTTTTAAACTCGAACNTTATTAATGTTCATTGTAGACATTAGCTTGGAAAGGCCAGAAAATGGAATTAAAAACAAGAAAGGGTGTTTATTTCTGAACCTCTAACCCTTTTTATCTTGTTTACTGCAACAAGAATTTAGACAGATGCAAAACCGATGTTGATTGCTAGCTGTCTGGATTTTAGTGCGTTGTGCAGCTATTTAACTTGATGGAAGACTCTTTTCTAACAGGAACCATGCCATTTGCACATTTGCTTTATTGAAATACAGACCTCAACAGTAGGCATAAGTTATGTGAGCAAACTGGTTCCAATGTACGAAATTATGTTAGTGGTTGTCATTTGGTTGAATTATAATTGGTTCAGATGGTCTTATCATTTTCACACTCTGCTTGACTGCACTTACCAGTTTCTGAGTAGATTTTAGTAGCATCAAATCTTATTTAAAAAGTTTTCTTTGCCTCTTCTCTGCAGTCAAGCTGTTTGCTGTACCTGGTACAGCAAAAAGATTTTCCTTCTTGTTCTTTCTGTTTTGAACAGAAATGAACATATGAATATATGAGAATTAGAAAACGTAATTTTCTTGTCTTGAGGCCAAGAAAACTTACCAGCTAATAAATGATTGGAAATTTTTAATGATGTCTTCAGATATGACTACCTAGTTTCTATTTTATTTATTTTCAATCTGTTCAATTTACATTATACTTCCTCTGTGCTTTTGCATTTCTGAAGGGCTGTTTGGCTTCTCACTTGCAGCTGAACACACATGCATGCAATACAGCAGGTTTTTTTCATTACTATTATAGTGCACTAGACTATCTTATAAAGGTTGTGAGTGATGTCAGTCATGTTAATAATAGAGATGTTTTTAGAATAGCTGATTCATTCTTTTCTTTGTAAGACCAATTCCACAAAACCCCCTAAAAATTTCAACATCCCCCCCCCCCAAAAAAAAACAAACAAAAAAACCAAACCAGAAGGCCAAAGTACTGGGATTATTTTTAATTTTTTTTCTTGGCCCATTATCTTTTCACTGTTATTTTTGATACTTGAAAATGAACAAGTTATCAGCTAGAGTGTAAACCATCATTTTAATACTGCCCATGAAGTATACTTTATCCTGATCCTGCATCTTATTTGTACTGACAACTTTGATTGTATTTCCCTAACTATTTGAACTAAACTGTAGAGTACATCAGAGATATATAAAAAGAAAACCAGAAAATAGGTTGCTTTTGTATTTGGCTCTAGAACAGCTTTTTTCAGAATCTTGGATCATTTTTAAATGTGCAAAATTAAAAACAGGAGTTGCTAACTCTGAGAAAATTCAGAGAAGAGCCAAGAAAGGGAGGAGTTTGCTCTAAGTTCAGACACTCCAGGAAATACTTGTCTGGTAAAAGAGAAAGAGAAGGAATTGTGATTTACAGATATCTGAGCAGGGATAGATGTCATCTAAGAAATATGGGAGAAACAGAGATTGAAGTCGTAAAAGAAGACTCAAGATTTGGGAGTTGAAACTAGATGTATTCAGATGAATACATCAATGAAGACTGTCACCAATGGCAATAAAGTCCTGGAACAATGTAGTAGCTGGTACAGTGTATTTTCTATTCAGTTTGTTCGAGATATAGGGTTTTTTTTGATGTTCTTTAATTAAAGTGAGCCCTTAGGTTCACGGCCTGTGCTGTGGTATAGAAGGTAGGAGCATAGCAGTAACTTTTCAGTAGCTCCTTCTGCCCTTCTACTCTAAAATTCCTCATGAATAAAACCACTACTCTACTGTTCTGAGATAAGATTTAATATGCCATTATCTTCTGATTTTTTTTTCTATAATACTCCCTATTAGAGCTAAATTTTAAAGGACTGTTATTGATTGCACTTTCAAAAATACATTTCCACATAGTGTAATATACAGGATAAAGAAGAGAGCCTATCATCTGGGCTGTGTGTGGACAGGATGTATTTTACTGAGCTATGCAATCTTTTTAGCACAGCTTAATTAAAAAGTCTGTGTCAGCAGATTGAGAGTGTGGAGTGCGCACCACGTGAGCCCAGGTGAACTTATTTCATTATTAAATGTAAGGGTCAGGATTTTCAGCGCCTTTGCTGTTGTCATGGCTGAGTTATAGCGAAGGAACGAGCACAGACCTGCAGTGTGCACGAGCAACTTCTCTTGAAGCTGTGACCACTTACTTTGTGAGGAACAGGGGAAGCACCAGGCAACGTATTCTCCCCTAGCCAACATTTTGGCTTGACTGATGGGTTCTATGATAGCAGCTTCTAAGAGGGGGAGTTTTCCTTCTGTGGCCTCCCTCAAGGGGAGAAAATTGCTGAATTCGTAAGATCCTTTGCATTGATTGAAGTCCGGTTCCTGGGTTGGATTCTGTGGCAAAGGCATCCTATTTTAGGGGCTGATATCCCTGTATAACACAAACCCAAAGTTAATAAAACATTAGTATATCCATAGCTTTTCCATTGTGACATGCCATATCTGAGGACCTGGGCTTCCTGGCAGTCCTGAGGTAAAATTCTGAAAGAACAAATGGTGGGATGAGGTTCAAAATTTTTCCACATAGGCAGGGTAAAGATGCAATTACACATTGATAAGAATGGAGAGCTCCCCTTTTTCTCTTCTGGAAATGCTGACTTTGTCAGCAAAATTTTTGGAAGGCCTGGAAGGGCTTTGATTAGTTCATATTTATTAGTTGCTTGCACCTGTATTGCTGCTTAAAATTTATTTGCTGAATTTATTGAAATGATCAAAAGTAAATTAATTTATGACTGAAAATAATTTATTTTTGTCAGTGGTAAAATAGATTTTTTCATTTGTTTTTTTGGTTGGCTGGTTTGTATTTTTCTTGCACTATTGCTCTGCCAAGGATTTCCTGTAATTAGTTAAAGGGTTATTGTGGAAATCGAATTTTCAGAAGTACTTGTTTTAAATTAATATTCTTTTTGTGGAAGTCAGTGGTGCTGACAGAGTTGATTTATTTGGGAGCAACTGAGGACATATTCTGTACTTTTCATAATCCTAATTAAGTTTGTAATTGTGAAATCCTGGAAGATGTGAAATTGATGCTTACAAAATACCTGGTACACTTCATGGCTAGTTTTCGAAAGCTGGCTCTTTACTGTGCCTGAAAAATTCAGGCATGCATTCACAACTGAAATTGAATACCAGAGGTCACACCTATTTGCATAATTATTTACTTAAGTGTAACATTTAGTGCAAACAATATTTCATTGAACTCTTAAGCCTTCAGAGTCATTAACTTGAGTGAAGGTGTGAATATTTTAGGACTCCTGCTTGTCAGTGTACATCTTTATTTGTTCCAGATAAAAGTTTTATATTGTTCCTTCTAATGCATGAGATGTAGTAAAATGAGAGCAATGTGGAATTCATCTTGAAATAAATTTTTTCATAACTTTGTAAGTATTGATGCATTTTGGTTTTTATTATAGCTATGAATAATGCTCTGATTTTGCAATGCAAAAGTAGTAATGGTTTTGCTTTTGATCTTGTCTGAGGTATTTTTCTTTGTTAGAGGGAAAATTAATCCTTTATCTGTAGTGCACTACTTTTTTTTATATATGTTTCTACTGGAAGATAGCTTTTAAAACTGTCACATTCACCACATTCACCCCTCCTGAGATTTCAGTGAAATCGGGAATGAATTTGATCATAGTGATGTGAATTTTAAGACAAAATATAGAGAATAACCTGTACCTTTGTCCCTTGTAATTTTCTCATTTAGGTAGGAAAAATATCCCCTTCTTCCCTCTAGTGATGAAAGATTTTTCTGTTGAATTTAGAAATTGTGTTCAATAACATACAGGGTAGATTTTCTGTTAGTATTTTCAAGACATTTGTGAGATATTTTTGTCAATCTTTAGGATCTCAGAAACTGCAAAACAGCTCTTTTTTTCTTCATTAAGGTCTACTTTGTTCATCTTCAGTATCATCAAAAATTAGGAGACCTAATTATTATTTGTGCTTTTCTGCTTAACCTGGGATCTTTAAAATAGCATGAGACAAGTTAACTGAAAATATAATAAAGTGAATGGAAATTTTTTCACACTGCTAATAGTAGTGCTAATAGTCAGACCTATATTTATCATAGTTATTGTTTTAGAGGACTACATTATCACGAAATCACAAAACAGTCAGCCACTCATATAAACTATTAATACAAAGCATATAAATATTTCTCCATCTGTTTTCCAAGTTAGTTTTTTCTACAATGTGCTCTTTGTATGTTATTAGCTTAACTACACAATTAAACAAAGCAGAGAAAATAACTCTCAGCTCTTGCTGTCTGCATATAGAGAGTGGTAATTTGACTGACAGTAAGAGAGGCATTGGAATGTTTGAGATTTTTCCAGGGCCAAATATACTGTCTTCCAAAACGACCAGTGCACTACACATTTTCAAGATTTTCAAACTGTACTTCTTTACTACCTGTTTTGTTCTTGAACAAGAGATAATACACCTGTGAATTAAAGTCCCACCAAACCATCAACCTACAGTATTTTCCAGACTGCAGTGGTTTTTTGTATTGATTATTTTGTGTCTGATTTCTAGAGGAATAAGCTTTTACTGTAGTTGCGAGAAATGACAAAACTCAAAAAAAAACAAACAAAAAAAGAAAGTTTTCCTTTCTCCTTTGAGTGAGTTCGATGGTGTTTTTCTGAGAACACATAAAAATCTAGAGGGAGATTGTTTGGGGTTTTTTCCCAGAAGATGAGAATCCTGTCTGTCTAACAATTTAAGCCAAAAGTGAAATTTGGTTAGTGTGCTGTTTCTGGAGGGCCATGAGTTTAGAAAGCAGTTGGAACTGGTTTGGGAAGTGATTAAGAAAAACCGTGCATTTTGGGCTTGATCTAGCTGTTCCCTCTGGAGCAACTGACATCTGCAAGATGAAGTGTTTTCCTCAGTGACTGTATTGTAAGTGGCCAGCTTCCCCAGCAGCATCCATCCCACTGTTGCCTTCTATGGCCATAATGGCAGCTAGATATATGTAAGGGATAGATCATGATCCCTTGCCCCTCTGCAACTCCAAGCTGCTATTGACTTTGTTGGCAGAGCCTGCTTTCTTATCCGTAAAGTGTGTATGAATGCTTTCCATGAATTCCACTTCTGGCAGCTAAGGAAGACCTTAAGAAAAGCAGTCAGCATTTATGTCTCTTCAGAAGGAAAAAATAGGAGATCAGCCTTAATTCTTAGCAACCCTATTAGTAAGAAAATTGGGGTGATTTCTGATTAGTGGTTTAGCTTTCATCATTAGGTAATACACATTTTAAATTTTTTCTCCCGTTGTGAATTTCCTTAGGCACATTGTTATTGAATACTTCCCTTTATTTGGAAATACCATTGGTTCTCATGGTTTAGTATCACATCACCTTTGTGGAAGACCTTCAACCTGATATCCTGGAACTGGGTTTTGATGAGATCACAGCAATCACAGAACGGGCCAGGTTGGAAGGGACCACAGGGTGTCATCTGGTCCAACATCCCTGCTCAAGCAGAATCATCCTAGAGCACATGGCACAGGATTGTGTCCAGACTGTTCTTGAATATGTCCAGTGAGGGAGACTCCACAACCTCTCTGGACGGTCTTTTCCAGTGCTTGGTCACATGCACAATAATGCTCTTCCTTGTTTTCAGGTGGAATTTCCTGTACATCGGTTTCTGCCTGTTGCCTCTTGTGCCATTGTTCAGCACCACCAAGCAGAGCCTGGCTCCACCCTCTTGACATCCTCCCTTCAGATACTGACAGACTTTGATGAGGTCCCCTCTCAGTTGTCTTTTCTGGAGGCTGAACAGACCCAGCTCTCTCAGCCTTTCCTTATAAGAGAGATGCTCCCTAGTCTGATAATTATACTCATAGCCCTGCACTGGACCCACTCCAGAAGGTCCACATCTCTCTTGTACTGAGGAGGCCAGAACTGGAGTACAACAGAACTCCGGATGTGCCTCACCAGGGCTGAGTAGAGGGTCAGGACCACCTGTCTTGACCTGCTGGCAAAGATCTTCCTAATGCACCCCAGGATCCCATTGGCCTTCTTGGCCCCCAGGACACACTGCTGGCTCATGGACAGCTTGCTGTTCACCAGGATCCCCAGGTCCTCTGCAGAGTGTCTTCCCAGCAGATCAACCTGCAGCCTGTATTGAGGCCTGGGATTGTTCCTCCCCAGGTGCAGGACCATGCACTTGCCTTTTTTGAATTTCTGATAATTCTTCTCTGCCTATCTCCCCACTCTGCCAAGGTCCCTCTGAAGGGCTGCACAGCCCTCCAGGGTATTGGCCACTCCTCCCAGCTTTGTGTTGCCAGGGAACTTGCTGGAATGATACTCTGTCGCTTCATCCAAGTCATTGACGAACAGTGGGCCCGCTATGGAACCTTGGGGGACAATACTAATGACAGACCTCCAACTAGATCCTGTGCCACTGATTACAACCCTCTGTGATCTGCCATCCACCTCACTGTCCATTCATCCAGGCCACACTTCCTGAGTGTACAGATGAGGGTGTTGTGAGAGTCAGTGTCAAAAGCCTTGCTGAAGTCAAGGTAGACTATATCCACAGTGCTCTCCACACAGACATCCACCCAAGTAGCTGTTTCATCTAGAAGGCAATCAGATTGATCAAGCACAATTTGCCTTTGGTGAATCCATGCTAACTACTCCTGATCACCTTTTTGGCATCCATGTGGATAGAGATGGCCTCCAGAATGAGGTGCTCTACCTCCTTTCCAGGGACTGGGGTGAGGCTGACTGGCTGGTAGTTCCTGTGGCTTCTTCTTGCCATTTTTGAAGACTAGGTTGCCATTTGTTTTCTTCCAGTCCTCAAGCACCTCTCCTGGTTACCACGACCTTCCACAGATGATTGTGAGTGGCCTTGCTATGGTGTTCACCAGCTCTCTCAGAACTTGAGGATGCATCCCTTTAGGGCCCATGGACTTGTGGATACCAAGTTTGCCAGGGTGTTCTCTAGCTCCATTTTCCTTGACCAAAGGAAAGTCTTCCTTCCAGCACTCCTTTACCCAGGTCTCCTCTGTCAGAGATTGCTGAGGGCTGGTTTTGTCAGTGAAGACCAGTGCAAAGAAGGCATTCAGCAACCCTGCCTTCTCTGTGTCCTTAGTTATCAGGGTTCCCACTCCATTTAATAATGGGCCCACTTTATCTTTTGTTTTCTGTTTGTTGTTGATGTATTTGAAGAAGCCTTTCTTGCTGTCTTTGACATCCTTGACTAGATTAAATTCCAGATTACTCATCTCATTTCCACTTATTCTGAAACTTCTCTATATTCATTCCAAGTGTCCCGAGTGCTTCTGTCTCCTGTGTATTTCCTGCTTAATGCTTGAGTAGTGACCAGAGTTCCCTGTTCATCCACACAGGCCCCTTGTCTGATTTGCCCTATTTTCTTACTTGTGCAATCAAGAATGAAATGTCTTTCTTACCTCAGTGTCTTTTCTTTTTATGGTCAGAATCATCCATAGGGTATGGAAACGGACGTCTTTCAGCCAAAATAGGCTTCATAGAATCTGCCTTCAAACAGCCTTAAAAAAACTGGAACCTGAAAAGTTAAATGCAGGAATTTGAATCCCAAGGAGAAAAAAAATAGGAGAATATTTTCCATGCATTAACTTCCTATGTGTGTATTCTGACAGAAATAATGGTCAACTGGATTTCACAGTTTTATTGGAACATAGAAAATCACAGGGATCCCTAATGAATGAAGAACTTATTCTGGCCTTTTATGACATCACCTTTCGTAGTCCCTTGAAAACATCTTTTCATATTGGGAATATTTTGGTGTTCACAGACTTTGTTTACACTTGTATTCATAGTGTAAATTCCTGTATCATCATGCATTTGCTCCTCATGTCTGTTTTGAGCTGTTTGACATCTGCCAAAGCTCCCTCTTCTGGCTCTCAAATTTTCTTCTTAGAATTTCCAGTTTCATTTAAAGGTGGCATTATAGTTGCAAAAGATGCTAAATTTAGAGCTTGAAGAAGACTTGAGGGAATGAGCATGGACTATTTCTAAGGAAATCATCTGCACTTCAGCAGTATGTGTAAATGGCTTAGATAATTAACTTGTTTCTAAGGTTTTGACCCTAATCAGGAAAAGAACTGTAGGAATCCCTTTTTGCTTCTTCTCTAGGGCTATGGGTCTTTAGTACCACACGGACTGTTATTTCTTAGCATGACTTTTCAAAATCACCATGAAATACCTTATATAAGTTTCTCTCTAAGTGAAAAGCTTCATATAGTTATCTTTCATAAGGGAATAGAGAGACTCACTCCCAGAGGACTCTTCCATATTTCTTTAGCTCTTGAAGAAGAAGCAATCAGCAATACCTAAGTATGTCTGCAAGGCACTGAAGGGAGAAAAGGCTCCATGTTTCTGACCCCATTTTTAAGTGGAAAATAGAAAAGATGGAATTGCTTTAAAGGAATCAGAGAATACCTTTCTGGATATTTCGAAGTCTCTTTTTCCTCCAGTATTGTCTCTCCATGTCAAGCCTTGCTCCCATCATGCATCTTAGACACCTTTGTGAGGCACAGCTTAATGAAAGCGTGAGCTGGTTAGGGGCATTTTTGACAAAATGCATTTTCATGGGATTTTACCAGGTGTGACTAAACTTTCAGAAGGAAAATTCATCCAATTGGACGTATTAAAACCACAAAAAAAGAGGCAACAGTACTTACTTCATATACAGCACTCAAGTTCAAATCTCACCTCAATTAAATAACTATCTTAAGAAAGTGAAATGCTTCTAACGAGAAAGTATTAAATGAAAATCACTCCAGGATAGAGAGAATGTGAGAGAATTTGAAGGTGCTGTGATTTAACACTAGCCAGTAACCCAGCCCCATGCTGCCACTCACTCCCACACCAGCAAATTCGGGGAGAGAATCAGAAGGGTACAGAGCAGAAAACCCATGAGTTGGGAAAAAGACACTTAAATAGGGGAATTAAAAGCTGTGTTCACAACCAAAGCAAAAGAGAGAATTACCTCCCTGCTTCCCATGGCCTGGAGCCATCTCCAGGACAGCAGGGCCCAATCACACATAATGGTTCCCTGGGAACCATTCCTCCCCTTTCTTCCTCTTCCCCCACTTCCTATCCTGAGCACGATGCCATATGGTCTAGAATACCCCTTTGGTCAGTTAGGGTCACTTGTCCTGGCTGTGTCTTCTCCCACCCTCCCTTGCACCCCAACTTCCTCACCAGCATGGCAGTGTGAAAAGCAGAAGAGGCCTTGGCTCTGTGTGAGCCCTGTTCAGCAATAACTAAAACATCTCTGTATTATTAGCCCTGTGTTCAGCACAAATCCAAAACAGCCCCATGCCAGCTACTCTGCATATAATTAACTCTACCCCAGCTGAAGCCAATCCAGATGACCAAACTTATACGGGAGTATCCTAAAGGCCATGTGATTGCTCTAGCTGCTGGGATGTGGGATGTTCTTGTTCTTTTCTAAGAAAAGGTTAGAAAGGTTTGTTTATTTCACTGCTTTTGAATTAAAAAAAAAAACCTTTGAATTCAAATCTCACCCTTCAGAATGGGCAGATGAACGGTTATCAAGGAAAAGTTTTCCTAGAAATTTGCTTGGTATATTTGGAATTTGTAAGAATGATCTATTCCCTGTGTAGGAAATTAACCCTTTATCACACGGTACAGCAAAAACACCAGTGTACTTGGGGGAGCTGAAACATTCGAACAGTTTCCTTCACTGAGATAGGCCTGTAGATACCTGCAAGACAACTGCAGATATAGCCTGCCATTCTTCTGTGATTCGTAAATGAATCTGTGATCTTCAGTCTTCAGACACATTGAGTTTCAAAAGAGTTCTCAGTTTCCATTTTCTGATGTTTGAACATTAGTGATCTGTTAGCAATGTTGTACTCATATTCCATTTTGGGATTTGGCTCCTTCTGGCCATTAGACTACCAAGATAACTGATTATGCAGCCAAGTATTTTGTAAGCACTGAGCCCACCTGTTTTGCTCAGATATAATTTTATTCCTTCGTATCATTGTACATGGAACAGTCTCGTTGAGGAGCTGACAGTTGCATCTCTTACATCTCTTCTCACTATGTTCACCCTACATATTATCTTGCTTGGGTTTTATCTCTTGTCCTGTGCTGAACCTTAGCAGAAATGCATACTGCAGAATATGTTGGCACTGTCCAGTCTAAACCCACTTTTTCTTGTGCCTGAAACCCACAAAGAGAGGTCACAGCTGCTCAGACTTCTGCCTGTGGAGCAGAGTTTGTGGCTGCAGCTCACAGCACTTATTACTGACAGGTGGCATCAAAACTCCTCCTGGATTGTTTCCTATGCTTCAACATCTGGAGAGGCAGAAGTGCAGAAAAAACTAATATGGAGCTAATACAGCCTTAAAAGCTTATAAATTAAATTATTTTTTATAACCTGTGTATTCGGAGCTGCATACAATCCCTGGGGCTTCTACTCTGAGCCAAAGTTATGCACATACAAATAATGTATTTACTTTCTGCATATAAAAGCATGCGTATGGAACAAGTTTGAAAATCTGGGGTGGTTGAAACTGAGTGGAATTGTTTTGAATAATTAAGACTATTTTATTTCCAGCAAATTCACAACTATCATTCCTTGGGAGACTTGCCACTTTGAAAGGAAATACAAATTATTCTCTAAACTCCAATCCTGAGATGAAGCATTGAAAAGACTGACTCATCAGTGTGAAAGCAATTCAGACCAATAAATCTGGGAGCTCTCTAGCCAATATAAAACAATAAACTGATCCTACAAAACAGTCCAAACCAATTTTTTTGGTCTAAGACGGAAACACTTTCATACTACCCAGGGAAAGTATATCATCTACAAAACCTACACAGTAAAGATTTTTTTTACTCCAGAAAATCTGGAAATCTGGGAGTATAGACAATTTACACTGAAATAAAACCTTGGTCTTCCAAGACTTCTTTTTCTGCAGAAAAACAGAATAAAAGATGTCTGAAAGAGAAGACTAATGTAGCTTATGAGAAACCCAGATGTTACTCTGCTCTTCTTGACCAAGGCCAGGAATTCATACCCTGTCCTGCCAAGCCCAGGCAGATGCTCTGACCAGCTGCCTGTTCTGGGTGTAGGAGCTACTGCTTTGATTACTCAATCCATCTTGCATTTAAAAGGTATTTTGGTCTGCAACATCCTTTCGTATTTCCTCAAGAAAAAACAGCAAAAACATTCCCAAACAAATCCATATTTGATTGTGTTTCTGGTTTGGCAAAGAAATCACCACGCGTGATTTCTCATCACCTCGACTTCATAAGGCCTGGAGTTCTACAGCCTATGAGGAATGTTGCACTGTCACATGTAATACAGGTACTGCAGAATGTATTGCAGATATTTCACAAACAATGTAGTTTAGATTATATACTAAGCAATTTGGAATCCAGCAGCATCTGGGTTGGTAATGCTCTGACAGCTCATTCTGTGAAAAATATGATAATCACTTTTTGGGTTTGGAGACTTCAGCTACCAAAGTTTCATTCTGCAATTTGTTAGCTGTCGTGGTAAGGGAGTAAAGACCTGTTTGTCATTATGACAGCAAGGAGGTTTAGTACTGTCATGGAGGAAATGGTTGGCAGGGGGTGGGCAGAGGAGTGCAGAGCTGCCAAGTTAATGGCCTGCCATCATCATCTGAAGACTGGGTGGATGCTGGAAGCCTGACAAAGGCTTGTTGCTTCTGACCACACTGCTGCTAGCAGTATTGGTTTTTTGTAGTTAGAAGTCTGTCTGTCTAAAAGAAGATAAAATATCAGATTGACTCTGTTCCTTGTTTCATTCCTGAGCATAAAATCATAGAATATTTTGGGTTGGTAGGGACCTTAAAGATTGTCTAGTTCAACACTTCTGCCATGAGCAGGGGACAACTTCTCTGAGCACCCTGTGCCAGTGCTTCACCACCCTCACAGTAAAGAATTTTTTCTTAATAACTAATTTGAATTTAATCTCTTTCAGTTTGAAGTCATCAGGCCTTGTTGTATTGCTCCATGCCCTTGTAAAACATCCCTCTCCAGGCCCCTTTCAGGTACTGAAAGGCTGCTGAGAGGTATCCCTGGAGTCTTCTTTTCTTCTGGCTGAACCCCATCTCTGTCCCAGCCTGAGAGGCTCCCTCTTAATGGGAGAGGTGCTCCCTCTGACCATCTTTGTGACCCTCCTCCAGACTCACTCCAACAGGAACATATCCTTCCTGTGCTGGGACGTCAGAGCTGATGTAATTCTCGAGGTGGAGTCTCACCAGAGCGGAACAGAGGGGCAGAATCCCCTCCCTCTCCCTGCTGCCCACGCTGCTTTGGATGCAGCCCAGGACACGTTTGGCTTTCTGGGCTGGCAGTGCCCATGGCTGGGTCATGTCCAGCCTCTCACCCACCAGCACCTCCAAGTCCTTCTTGGCAGGGGTGCTCTCAATCCATTCTCCACCCATGCATGTGCTGACCTCTTAAGCCTGCTGACTGTAATTGAGTGCTATGAGAAAGGAAAATAAAGTGTTTGGTGACCCGTTCCGTTATGCTTAAATTACCCCATAAATCGAAAATTTTTTGTGTTGAGCTTCTCATACTAGTGAAAGGACACATAGAATAGCTCCATGAGTGAGGATTAACTGCTTAGCTCTTCTCCATATCATGGAAACCAAGTCTTGGTTTATTAAGTATTGCAACAAATTGTCTTGGCAAGATGGCAACTCTTTCTTGGGATGGTTTGTCAGAAAGGTCTTGTAGACAGGCTTAGCCTATCCAAGTTAAGTGCTGGTGTCAACACTGACAGCTGTGCTGGTGCAGTGACTGTATATGCCAGGGATGGCACTGACCTTTCAACTCTGCCAAACCTGCTTGTTGATCTAAGAAAAAAAAAAAAGCGTGTTCAGGGATTGGAAAATCTCCTATAGGGGGAGATTGAATTCTGAATTAGTGTGACTGAATAAAATCTAGGCAGAACATCTCTGTAAAGGAGAACATCTCTGTTAGGCAGAACAGAAGAGAAAGATGAAAAGCAGCCTGAGAAGGACTCCAGACCTTTCTATTTCAGATGCTACACAGAATGTAGAAAGTTTTACTGTTCTCATTTTTACTTGCCAAAATACCTCAAAGTGATGTGAACATTGCAGACATGAGAGGAAATAATCAGGGGCAAAGCAAGATCTCCTGTTGCAGATCTTTCTTATCCAGATATTTTTTGTGCATTTAAGACAGGCTAGATATACAAGAGGAGAAAATATTGAAAAAAATAAAACCGAAGAACAAATCTACTCTGAAAAGTCACAGCTGGAATTTCTTGTTTATTCCAAATTTCCATATCTAACACTTTCAATTTGCAAGTAAAACGATGTGGTGTTTATCCTGGATACCGAGTCAATTTCTTTGTACCCTACCTGTCACTGCTACTTGTACTCTGCAAGTAATATAGGTAATGCCAGCTGCACTAGAACTCATTCTGTCTGGGATCTTCAATATGCTCTTTATGGAACATGTTCAGCCCTTTATCGAGCATGCAAGCATAATTCCCTGGATTTAGTAATGCTTAGAGAGGAATGAATGCCAATGCATGCAGCTAGACTGTCTCTGTGGGGCCTAGTGGAATGAAATGACTGTTTCCAAAGCAGGCACAAGCAACGAGCTCCTGTAACATGCAAAGCTGAAACATGCATTTTATATAGTGTAATTAGCTGGTTTTTTCCAACCTTATCACCAATGCCTGAAAGGCAGATTAAATGTGTTCTGTGATATTTTATGTTTTATTGTATTTATTTATTTATTTTAAACTCTTAATCTCCCAGCCAGCTCCTAAAGGCTCAGGTCCTAAATTATCATTTTTTGATAATTTTACCTGTCTTTGTGCAACTTTGCTGCCAGGTAGCTATAGAGGGTGCACAGCAGTTGTGCAATAACTCATTTTCTTCCTGCTTTTATGCCCAGCTGGTGCTGGCAGGGTGTCAGTGAGCTGCTGTCTGAATTCTTCATGTTACGTAAAAGCAGTGGTTTAACAGCTGAACTTGTGCTGCACTGCTTCTTGCTTGAGCAGAGGCATTTAAACTGTTTGCCTGTTTCTTCATGTCCTCATTTTCTGCCTCAAATATTCCCTCTTGCAAGTGCCCTTCTCAGTCATTGCTTCCGAACCTCGGAGTTCAGCTCCTCAGACCTGGTTCGTTATGCTCACAGCCAGCCGACAAATTCTCTTGCAATGATACAGTCCCCAGCCCTTCTCTCACAAACAATTTGCTTTTTGCACCCAGGAAAAATGGCTCAAGTCAGAATATTCGCATATTGCAAATTTTCGTAATGCAGTGTGGATCCTTTTTATTGGAACTACAGGGTGCTTTGCTCTCTCAATGTGGTATGTGAAGTGGGATCACAAGTATATAACCTTTAATTTGTTTCTCAAATGGAATACAGTTTGTCAACAAAGTGTTTGCACGCACTTTCTAAATCTGTTTTTCTAGGCAAGTTCAATCTAAACCCCTACCATGACAAAAATGGGAAAGCCTCTGAGTGTGAAATTCCTACTCTGGTGTGCAAGCAGCTGTATAACTGAATCCACATTTTACAGTTTTAACGAAGCAGTTTGGATGGTAGCCTCACATGGAATTTGTTCCGTTCTACCTTGAATTCATTATGATATAAACTGAATTGTACATCTCTTAAGGATTTTGCTTAAAATCCTGATTCCAAATGTGCACTTTATCATAGAGGGTTTGCAACCACCAGTGTTGCACAATATTTTGTACATGAACAGCAATATAAATTAAATTATCACCTTTTTAAAATTTGGATCAAAGGTTAATTATAACTATTTTGGAAATACAGAATGCAACTGCTTGATTTGGGCAGAACTACAAAAAAAATTTGTCTGCTGTGGTATTTACTCTTCATTGCTTTGATTTTCCATCAACTTCTTAAATATTGTACTGAAACATGTTTGACATACAAATATTTTCCAACAGAATAGGCTCAGTAATTAAATGATTTATTTGAAGTGTTATGACACTGATGTTAAGATCATTCAATCTTTACATGTTATTTAGGCACAATTCTCAGTTCCTGGACAAGTCTTCAGCACAGCCAACTCTTCCAGCAGCTTTCTTTTCAACCATTAGATTTAGGTGGAACAGTAAGTGCCTTCTCTAGCAAAGATTGGCAAGTTTGAATACAAAGCAGAACATTCACTGGATCCAGCAATATTAGCAAAGAGCTGTTTTACCTAATCAGTAGAGAATGCCGAGGAGCAGAATAAAAGTGTGGTTCCTTTTCTACACAGTTAATTAGCTAGTTAAGCCCGAAATAGAAGGAAATATCTAATGCTGCTCCAAGTAAACCCTATCTTAAAGCTGGGGTCAATCCCATGTAATGAGAAAAACGAAAATATTAAGGTTTTTTCATTTAAATTAGGGGATAGAATATTCAACTGGATAAATTCTACAGTGTCTTTATTTTCTATCTGGAGAAGAGATCAAATACAACACACTTTTATTAGGTAATCCAGGCTTCTGCCTTTCTTTCTGTGAATTTATTTAATTTTCTATGAATATTTTATGGACCTGGGGGTCCATAGCTAGGTCCATAGCTAGCACTAGCTGGGTGAGTGCTCTAACAACAGTATTATCTCTTCTACTTTTTCCTACCAATTTTCCTAGGAAATTCTCTTTAGCTGCGTGAAGTAAAATGGCCTCAGGTGGAGAAGCAGGGAAATAGAGAAACAAAAAGACCATGTTACTGTGCAATTCAGGCACTGTCCAGAGGTGTGGAAAGCTTATACAAGATCTTGATCTAAATAAGGCCAAGTGTTGGATCAGATTCATGTTCTCACCTACTAGACTGCGGCAGAGAGCACTTCCTTCCAAAAAGTCTCGTCAACCACAGCCTTTTGTAGAAGGTTTAATTCAGACTCACACCTAGAAACACCAAAATATGCACAGTGGAGGACCACTTAAGAGTGTTAGCCATGAGTTAAGATGCCTGGTAGATCAATGACATTAGGCTGTAGATGATACCATGAATAGCCACTTGTTTTGGCTCGGTGAAATTTTACTCAATGTGGATGTGTTTTAATGGGTATAGCAAGGCTTGCAAGTGATGGAGTCCTCTTGCTGAAGAGTTTTTTGCTTTTTATGCCTCTAACTGCATTTTTTCAGTTGTAATTTTCCCGAAGATGAGACATGTCTCTGCAGGTTGGAAGACTTTAAAACTGGAATTTCTTTAAACTGGTATTCTTTAAAATGGGAATAGTATTCTGCATCTTAAAATTACTTTCTGTAACTCATGCTACAAGCTCAAAATCTGACTCCAGTCATATTTATATATCTGTTTTCTCTCATTTCTTCCCCTTCTGTAATTTACCACTAAGCAAGGCACTTAGTCACATGCATAGCAGATGATTAAGGAAGCTATGGACACTAGCGCAAAATCGCTAAGAAAATAGTTCTTTTAATACTTGTGAAAAGCAGACAGAAGTTTATATTCTTAAATAGTGACCAGAGCTTTTTAGATGATGGAGCTGTCACTATAGTACTTGACATTAAGAAAATAATTTATTTTGTTGATATTTTAAGGGACTTAAAAATTATGTGAAATCCAGTCGCAGACTTGCAGAAGCAAACTAGATATGAAGATGTAAATTTTTTTCATAAAGAGTATTAAGTCATGATAGGTTAACAGAAGATGTGTTCTCTATTAAAAAGAAAATAAATTTTCTTTATTTCAATTTACATTCAGTTCTTTTTTCCCCTGCTTATTCTTAAGTAAAGCTTTTTGGTTCAGATCTCATTAGATTATGCGGTGACATCTAAATAGACAAATATGCATGCTGTATAGAATTCCATCTTCCTGTCTGTCTAGCCTGCTAGTACCTAGATGATGCAATTCCATTTGAGGCAGAGAGAGCAGCTCTTGACTAAGAGACAAGTTTAGCACAAGATCAGGGTGTAGTTCACAGTTTTGCTAGAAGAGTCCTCTGATATTTCTGAAACAGTGAGTACTGATACAGTTTTTGTATCAAAATATGAACTCACAATGAATTATTAAGGCTTGTCAGTTTGCATTAAGTTAGATGTGCTTAGCCAGTATCTAGAATTATACGTACTGACCATATCTGGAATCTTTAGGTACTTCTGTCATTAGCATAAATAATACACAATCATAACAATAAAGCAGAAATACATTTATAGTCTACTCAGGCTTAAGGTTTGTTTCTAAAATAAAATAGAAAGGCAGAAGGCACCTCCTCCTGCTTGGACTGTAATGGGCTTCTCGTCTTCTAGAGTCTGCTGCTCTAATAAACTTCAAAAATCTTGCTGCATTACTATGGAAATGGAATGATCTTGACAAGCTGAAAATGTTGTTTCATATTAGTATTTCCCATGATGTTGCCTAAACTTTTTCAGCAGGTACTGCACATTACCTTTTTGCTGAGATATTAAATATCCGCATCATTCGCCCCTCAGTACATCCCCTTCTAAGCACTTCTAGGAAGAAATTACTCTGACCACCTGTGAAGGCTGAAAAATGTTTAGAGTTACAAAGTTTTTCTGTATTCCTTCTCAATCATTTAATCTTTTGTTGATCTGGCTTGCTGCTCCCTGGGAGTGAATGTCATCTTAGCAAAAGGCTCAAGCAAGAGATTTCAAAGGAGCTCAGTGGATCATACCAAGTTGTGGTTTCTTGTTACAGAATGATGGCTGTTACATAATCTTTCCCTTAGATTACCATCACAGACATGTTAAACCATCCAGAAGTAATTTAGTTAATTGGAAAAATCTTTTCCTCTGCAGTCAATGGATAGAGAGAACAGAGATTGTTTATGTTCCAGCCTGTGAAAGTGTAGAACAAAATGCTCACTGTCAGTATCTTCCCCACTAGCTTTTAGCACCTCTCTCTTCAGTCCTTTATTGCCACTGTGATGTTCAGATTCAGAGATGTAACTCTGTGCCTTTATGTAGCACAATGGGATATTGCGGCCCACAGAATAAAGGGCACCAGTCTTTAACTTAGGACCCTGAAGCGGGGATTGAACTGGACGGTATGTGCACCCAGAAGGCTTCATGTGGGCTGGCTGGCTGGCGGTGGGAAGCAGGCAGTTTTTACAATACCAGCAGTGACTTTGGGAGCTCTGCTGCCTGCACAAGTCTATCTATTGCATCAATACCCTTATCTCTATGTGCTCACGACTGGTTTTATAGAAAGCATGGGCAGCTAATGGGCAATTAAAGGGAAATTCACCATGATCATAGCATTTAAGCACTTTTTTTAAGGCTTGAAAGCAGGCAGTTTTAAAAGTCATGGCATATTATTCCTGTAAAGCAGCAAAGAGACTGTGGTCAGCTTTTCTCCTGGTGCAACAGGCTGGATTGGTGTGACTTTGTAACAGACTCCAAGCTGGGCTTTGCTCTGAGTAATCCATCTAGGAGATGATAAAGCCATGCCCAGCTTTTAATTTCTTTTTATAATTCCACCTCCTTTTTTTTTTTTTAATTATTCAGGAATAATTATCTATCTTAATTAGCTATAGATGCTATTAAGAACATGGGTTGCACAGAAGCCACTAGGACAAGGATGGACAAGGTTGCCTGCTGCTACGAAGTAAACCAGTAGAGGGTACTAATGATTTTCAGTGTTGACTCCTGCTTAAGTAAATGTTAATATATTCAGTGGTGAAACGTGTATTTGAAAACAGCAGTATACTACAAGTTATAAACAAAAAGACAAGTTCATCATCTTTGCTTTTTGCAGCCTGCATTCAATTTCCTGCTCTTCAGTGGACATTTCAGATGCTCTTTCCTGTGTGGCATGAGTTGGCTAAAAAGGTTGAAAATGTCGAGAGGGTAAGTTACCGTATCGGCACACACACAGTGGAAGACTACAAAGCTGAAGAAACATATAAATAAGTGTCCTAATTTGCCATCTAGATGTGATGTTGTTATCACACAGGAAGGTCAATGCTTAACACTTTGGAAAAGCTGCTTGATGTTTACTGTAATTACAATTCTATGAATAGCAGGCAAAACTTTCCAAACACACGGGTGCACAAAAAACTAGAGAAGATTAACAAGGCTGGGTTTATTAGAAGTTTTTCTTGTGTTTGGATCCTTATGCCTGGAACTGGGCAGTGGTGAGCCCAGGCGGGTGCCCAACCCGGGGGCCTGCCGGGCAGCACACACTGTAGGCATGCAGGGCGCAGCCAGTGAGAAGCAGGCTGGTCTGGCAGCAGGGCCCCCCCCAGCACCGGACCAGGCCATGCCAGGGAGCTTGGTTTGGGCCATGGTGTCCTAGGTCAGCTGGCCTGGCCGTGAGGGACTGCTATAGGGCTGCAGTGTGGGGCCCTACTCACTGTGGAAGCCTGACGTCTGACCATGCCAGGCCAGCAGCAATGAGCATCTCTGTGCTCTTCACAAGGTATTTCCGTGTTACACATTTATTTGCTGTGCACTTGAACCATGCTTTTTTCTCAGAGGCCCTTCTGGCTTGACATTCAAGTGGCTTTTTCCTGTTTAGGTGCTGTGAGAATCAGAGAGTCATAGAATGGCTTGAGTTGCAAGACACCTAAAGACCACCTGTTTCCAGCCCTCCTGCCTCAGGTGGGGACACCTTCCAGTAGACCAGGTTGCCCCTCCATTCAGTGTGGCCTTGAAGGCTTCCAGGCAAGTGCTGCAAGCAGACCTCTCCAGGTGTAGTGGGCTAGGCAGCAGGAAACAATTAAGAGAATTTCATACTGCAGGACTTCAGTAATCAAACGAAATACAATTAGTAAGGCAAAGAACAGTGAGGCACTGTGTGGGGAGGTCTCCAGGCACTATTGCAACTAAAACCTGTCAGCTGACACGTTGTCTGCCAGCAGCCCCCGCGGCTGTCCAAGCCAGAGGACATTCCAGCCTCCCCTCTGCCAGCAGCATGCACAGCAGCAATAAAAATACAGTAACAATTGTGGTGTCAACAGCATTAATTGTTTATGATATTCACAAGGCCCTTTTTAAAAACACTTTTGTTGCTGTTACAGTTACTGTGTAGAAACACAGGTTTTAAATTCCAGAATCCAGACTTATTGCATGCAAAAAATTATGTGCTAAATCATGGCCCAAAATTTAGAAGCAGATGGACTTCCTTCCTGTCTGCATCTCTGAAGTAGCACCACAGAACTGCTAGGGTGTTTTTGAGATGATGTTTGAGGGGAGGGTCCAAATGCAGTTCATCTCCCCACGTTTTTGCTGGAAATGTATGGAATTTGATGTGTTTGTGTCTAGGCTCTGCTTGCCCTAGACATTTTTGAAGTGTACCAGTTGCAGTAAATATGACCAGTGACAGCATGGACCTTTACCCAATCAGTGTAATATCCCTCAAACTAATCTGGAAATCTAAAAAAACCTTGCTATACATTTCCTAATACTAGTTGTAATCGTGTAACTCACACAGAGATTTTTTTCCTACAGTAGAAGTTTTTAAAATTTTTTTTAGATTTTTGAAGTTTATGCCTTTTCCATTCAAGGAATTTTTCTTTAACTATAAGATACATCTGTGTCTTTTCTGGTAGTCAGAAATAGAAAGCATTCAAACAGAAACAGAAGCAGAGAACACCATCCTTTTCTAAAGTACATGAACACAGAAACCTTATTTTCTTCTTTTCTGGAGCATTCCACCAGTCATCCCGTGTACTAGGGATGAGTACAAGCCCAAGATATATTAACTCAATGTGTTTAATCCAGTAAAGATATGGTTATAGTGAGATAAAGAAATCCTAGAACACACTTATATATAGTTTCATGTATTTGCGAATCAGACCTGAGAAGTTTCACAGAGCCTGTAAAAAAGCTGACCTGACAGCTCTTACTGCATCACTATTACGGATTTTCTAAATTTTTTACAAGGAAAGGTCATGATTTTGCGACATAAATTATTTTACAGCAAATTAACTTGTTTTCTACCTTGTAAAACTGCTACTCAGACACGAAAAATAATAATAGTTAAGGAACGATATATGCCATACCTTTTTGTCAAAATATGATTTATATTCGCTACTCATCCTGGTAAAGCAATTGTAGGACTGTTTTCAAGAAGAACTTCAAATTTAGGGTTCAATTTTCCCTCTAGATGTAAAAGTCTGCTCTTCATACACTGTAACTTCCTTTGGGCAATGGTTATATCTTAAAAGCTTTTTAATACGTTGCAGTATGAAGAAGTATTTACTAGTCTCTGTGGAGTAACCCACAGAAAACTAGATCAACTGATGTTGGTGCAGAGTGCAGGTTGCCTCTTCATGTGTTACTGCTAGTACGTATGTCCCACATGATTTATAATTCATAAGGAGAAGACAGAGTGAACAGAGGCTTTAAACTGTATAAAATACTCCACAGATCTCTCAGACAATGCACTGAATTGCCTCATCTCTCATTTCTCAGTTAATGCCCCAATTTTAAGAGAGTTCTCAGAGGAGTGTATTGCCCCACCTTTGTGGCTGATTTCCCACTGGGACGAGGGAGCTGTGGGCTCTGGAGCTTCAACTTCATTCCCAATAGTAAAGCTCCCACACTGAGTTCTGAAGTAGTATAAAAAGTCATAGAATCATAGAATATCCTGAATTTTAAGGAACCTGCAAGAACCATCAAGTTCAGCTCCTGGTCTTCCACATGACAAGCCTAAAAATCAAGTCATGTGCCTGAGAACATTATCCAAGCAGTTCTTGAACTCTGGCAGATTTAGTGCCTTGACCTCTTCTGTGGGGAATCTGTTGCAGTGACCAACCACCCTCTGCACGAAAAAAACCTCCCACTGGTATCCAACCTAACCATCCCAGCATAATTTCATGCCACTCCCTCAGGTCCTGTCACTGGTCACCAGAGAGAAGGGATCAGTGCCCATTCCTCCACTACTCTTCGGGAGGAAGTTGTAGACTTTCCATTGACCAGGATCTCCATGTCCCTTCCACGCAATACTTTACAACATCTCATTCCCCAGCCTGTCTGTATGTCCATAATTGACCCATCCCAGGTACAGGGTCCAGCACTTGTCTTTGTTAAATTTCATATTGTCAGTGATTTCCCAGCCCTCTGCTTTGTGTAGGTCTTTCTGCAGAGACTCTCTGCCTCCGAGTGAGTTAACAGCACCTCCCAGTTTTGTATCATCAGCAAACTTACCCCTTCTCGGCTCCTGCATCTGAGTCATTTATGAAGGTATTGAAGATCATCGGCTCTAGGGTGAAGCCCTGTGGAATCCCAGCAGTGACAGGTCTCCAGTGTGATGTCGCTCTATTCTCTTCAATCCTTTGTGTCCGACCTCTGAGCCAGTTGCTCACCCATCACAAGATGTGTGATCCAGTTCTGGGCTGGACGTTTTGTCCAAAAGGATCCTGAGAGTGACAGTGCCAGAAGCTTTACCAAAGTCCCAAAACATTACATCAGCTGGCCTCCATTGATTGGCTGGGTGGGTTACCTTGTTGTAAAAAGAGATTAAGTTTGTCAACCACGACAAACTTACGAGCATATGTAAAACTGCCACACACAAATTGGCCGAAGGTGTGCATCTCAGCTGATCCAGACTGACATTTTCTGTCTGCATTACATAACCACCACGAGTTTTCCAGAAGAATAAAAATGTTTTTTGACACGCTGCCCCATAAAAGTGCATATTCCAGCAGGTATCTCTGAGGGAATTGGTGTATGGGAATTCCACCAGCTCATTGTCTGTGACAGGCACCTGTGCTGGAGGCACAGGACAGAAGATCGTTCCCTATTTTCTGTGACTCAATTTTGCTTGCAGGCATTTTGGAACACAAAATACTAGGAAAAGCTAGCTTTCCTCTCAGAAAAGTGACATTTTACTGCAGAGAAGCATTTAATGAAAGAAAAATAATACTTACGATGACTCTGGAGTATGCACATAAGATTATCTTGTTCTACTTGGTGGCTCTGATGTAGCTGAAGAACTAAACGCTACTTTTGCATAGGCATGAGTTCCGGCTTGAACTGAGCTAGCATTTTCAGGTTTGTTTTGTGTAGGACATTAGAGCGCATTCCCACAGAAAGGTGGTCCCTTCCATTGGTAGGGGGGGGGTTTGGTTCTGTTTGTTTTGTTTGTTTGTTTGTTTCATGATATCTTTTTTATTCTTTCCACTTGTAGCAAGCCTCAAAGTGGTCTTTGAGATTTTTAGAGGACAATGCGATAATATGTCTTGAAAACATCTTGTTTTCAGGTACACTATAAATCTTGTAAAACCTTTTTTCTTGAGAAATCTGTACAAAATCTATTGATGCTTATGGGTGCGATTTCAGTATTTATTAATATTTTTTAAATTACTTAATTTTCCAGGGGCATATCAGTTCTTCCTACTTTCCTGGAAAACTAAAACCTTTTCTTATTTCACAGAGGTTCTAAAATAATATTTCCAGGTACACAGTGAAGATAAACAGCCAGGTTTGTTGTATTTCATGAATTTTGATGTTTCCCTGCCACTTCAGGTATTCACATAGTGATTGGCACATATGGACAGTTTGGTTGGGGCAGTGATTCCTTTTTGACTAATGGGAAGTCATGGTATCTAACAAGCTTATTTCAACATGCAAATTGTAGAGGACAGCAGATCTGCGGCCCCAGCATATGATCAAGCAAACTCAGGATAAAGTGAAAAATAAAAGTGTGAACATTTTTCACACACGTGGGTTACGGAAGTGTTAGCTATGATTATATGGAAATCTGAAATGAAAATATTGAAATATGAATTTAGAAATGATTGAATGAGGGGAAAGAACAGAAGTGAGCTTAACTACACTGGGAGGTATCTGATTCCCTCTCTGCCTGCATAAAGGGCTTGCATAACATGTTGAAATATCATGTAGTATGCCCCTGATCATCACATTGATCATCACATGCATACATACATATATATACATATGTATATATACAAAAAAACAGTTTTTATTAAAAATTTATTTCCTTGGTTTTCCATTCTTCATCAGAGAACTGGGCAATCACTGACAATCACCAAGAAATTCAATAAGTGCTGGATTCTGCACATGGGATGGGACAACCATCAGACAGACTGGGGAATGAGGTACTGGAGAGCAGTGCCATCAAAGGAATCCGGGTGTCCTTGTTGAGGGCAAGTCAACATGAGTCAGCAGTGCCCTGGCAACCAGGAGGGCCAAGCGTGTCCTGGGGTGCATCAGGCACAGCATCACCAGCCAGGCAGGGGAGGGGATTGTCCCTCTCTGCTCTGCACTGCGGCAGCCTCACCTCGAGTGCTGGGGGCAGTTTTGGGTGCCACAACATAAGAAAGACATTAAACTACTAGAAACCATCCAAAGGATGGTGAAGGGTCTTGAGGAGAAGCCGTGTGAGGAGGGGCTGAGGTCACTTGATCTGTCCAGCCTGGAGAAGAAGAGTCTGAGGAGAGACCTCATTGCAGTCTAATATTTCCTCATGAGGGGAAGAGGAGGGGCAGGCACTGATCTCTTCTCTGTGTTGACCAGTGACAAGACACAAGGGGATGGCGAAGTTGTGTCAGGGGAGGTTTAGGCTGGATATCAGAAAAAAGTTTTTCCCCCGAGGGTGGTTGGGCACTGGAACAGGCTCCCTAGGGAAGGGGTCACAGCACCAGCCGGACAGAGTTTAAGAAATTTTTGGACAATGATGTGACTCTCGGAGATGGTGCTGTACAAGGCCAGGAGTTGAACTGAATTGTCCTTGTGGGTCCCCTGCATATCAGCTCATTCTGTGATTCTGCTGTTTCTCTCTCTCATCCAAAATTATGATAATGATTCTGACATTATTTAGAAGAAATAATGTCACAGACTAGTTTGTCTTTCAGGATTATACACTTAAATAGAGAATAAATGCATTAAGCAAATAAGGTGAGGTCTTTTTAGCTGATATTTTTTTCTTACTGTGGTTAGAACATTATCCTTTGCAGAAATAGAAATTTTGGGGTCTTAATCAGCAACTTTTTCTTTCCTGTTGGTTGTGAGAGGCCCAGCCTCACTGTCTGTTCCAAACTGATCAGAAAATTAAAATAAGGAGGGCTAGATTATCAGACGATGGGATATTTTTGAGTATAGCCCCAGTGGCTATTTTGAAATATAATTTTCCAGTCTGGTTGATAATTGGATCAACATATTCTCTTTGTTTTCTCTTGCCAAGTCTTGTTAAAGAAATGAAAATATTTTTTCCCCTGATACTGACTTTCTGTGTAAACCACTTGTTGTGATTGCACTAGATTAAATCTATTAAATAATAGGCAATCTGATCCTTGTCTTGGTGCATCTGAAAGTGATTTTCACTTAATATGATAAACTTTAAAGGTGTCATTTATCTGTAATGCCAAGATGTGCTTTTAGTGCATTTATGAGTGCTGAAGACAGATCTTTTATGCCAGTCACCCTGCTCAGGTGGTCTCAGGATTCCAGCACCAAGAGTTTGAGAGGCTATGACACAGGATGGATCGTCAATCATTTTATTTACTCACGTACTGAGAAGAAGTTAATACAACCGACAACTGAGTTAACATGTTTTTCTTCTTCCCCTGAATTCCGGCATTACTTTTCTTTTCTATGGACTTCTAAAGACGATAGCTGACAGCAGTTAACAGAAGTGTATGGCATTGTGGAGGGGAAAATTGGCCAGTCAGAAATATACGTTCCTCCTTACGGATTGTAGGGGGATCCCCAAACCAAGCAGCAGGATAGAGACAAATAGATCATTGCAGTTTGTGTAAATTGAGTCCTGCATTCCTGGATAATCTTTTTCTTCTTAAGGTAAAATTTTTATCCTTCACGAGGGCAAACTCCTTCCTCAAGCTTTCAGGTGAGGCTTGTTTGACCTGAGAGGTGATTGGCAGTGGTATCTGCAGAAACACTAGAGAGTATTTTTATTGCACAGATATTGAGTGAGAGTTGCAAGTGCTCCTCTCTTTCTCCAGGTTAATTACTGAATTAATTAATTGTAAAATGGGCACATTGCACGATAAAAAACTATGGCTGCAAGAAGAAGCTTTAAACTTACACAAAGTGGATAGGTTGGATTTATTCCTGTTAACATCTATTTTGTTTATCAAGTTAGTATCTATTTTTTTATTTATTTGAGTCATAAGGTGATTTGCTGAAATGCACTTATTCCCCTCAACTAAAAAGGCAGTTGTTGCAAGTGTTTATCTTGCATTGAACCTGTTAAATAAACCGAAGGGAGTAGAAAATATGCCAAGGAGTTAAGGACATAAATTAAGACAAGAAAAAACGTAAAACACTAACATGAAAATGTCAGTATATCTGATATCTGCAACATAACAGATCCTTCACTGCCTTGTTTATACGTGTTTAAATCTTCAGTATAAAGATTTATCTTGTATAACCAAAATTAACGGTGTATTTTTAACACAGAAAATCTTCCATGTTAAACAATCCTACAAACAGAATTAGGATACCACTGTTTCCCAATTAAATTTTTACTCTATACTGCAAAACCTCAAATCAACAGCAGGATCATGTCTTCACTTTTATCAAGATCTGTGTGTTATGACAGTGTCAAGGAATCAAACTGAGAAGTATCAGGGGACAATATCTTCACTTGCCTCAAAAGGAGAGCATTTTTGAAGAGAGCTGGAAGCTAGGTACCACTTCCTCTCTGAATGGCATGAGCAAAAAGGATGTGGCTCAGGACACTAAACAAAGCTCTCTTTTTCAACACCTGTTGCCAGAAAATCTCTCTTCACTGAATTTGAAGTGTTGGGTCATTGAAGCAAGGTAAAAAGCACGTAAGGATTCATAACTTCTGTTCTTTTGATACCATATGCAGTGGACAAAAACCGCAAACTGATCCAGCCCTGTTTAATGTATTCTACCGAATAATAAAGTTTTTAATTTTTTTTTTAAATTTGTTTGTTTTTGTAATATGAAACTCAATAGCTAAGACAAAGTGAAATATCAGTCGATGATTAGCTTAGAAAAGAGTTTCCAAGTATTGCCAGAGTTTCTGGGGGCTCATTCACAGCTTCATTCTAGATGCTGTTAGAAGTTTCAATGATGGCAGATAGTCTGCACTCAAAAAACCCTCAAAACTCAAGTATATACCAAAAAATTCCCCAGTGAGCATCTCTTTCCCTCAAATCCCACTGTAGATTGTATAGATCCGGAAGTACAAAAAATATTTAGGTTCTATGGTAGAGACAATCTTAATTTCAAAGGATACTATAAATATTTGTCATCCGGAGCCGCAAGTCCTGTGAACAAAGCTGATACCAATAGAACACCCATGAAAAATTAAGCAAGTGGACGTTCTTGAACTGAATGATTTCTAAACTGTCTTCTTGCATAAACAATCTTATAACCTTTTAATTTATAAAATTTTGAAACTCTACATTTCCTTTTGACTAAAATGTTAGTAAAAAATATTGTTTTTTGATTATATGCTTCTATAATGTTGAGATTTTGGAGAACAAACTGCAAGTTTGTATTTGAGAGCTGTTTTAAGTGTGAATTTGTAACAAATTCAAGTAGATAACATATAAATGATAACAAATAATACACGGTTAGCTTGTGGTGGACGTCTTGGATGTGGCATTAGAGTTGCATGTCTGGAATTGTTGGAATAATTAATTTTGAGTCATCAGTGGCAAATGCTTCATAGGGTCACCATTAATCCACAGGTGGAACACCTAGGGAGACATTTGTACTAAATAGGGGGCTGGCTGCTGAGGAGAAGAATGAGAAGGCTAGAAACTGTAGTCATGTTTAAAATTACATGAAAAATTGAGACAAAAAAAGGAGAGGAAAAAAGAGTTAGGTAGCCCACCTGAATTAAACCTTCACTGAGAATACAAACTTTGGAGAGATTTGAGACAGGATTCACCCTTTCACACTGTAACTGGACACCATGTAGTGATGATAATATGTGGGTCTCAGCCTGACCCTTTGAATCTTTGGACTCATGAAAGAGAAGAATTCTTGAAAACATAGCACACATCAAAGTGAAAAAAAGTTGTAAGAAACACTATAACCTTTGAAGACGAGGAGCTGTTTGGAAGCATTTTGTCACAGCTTGAAAGACAATTCGTGTTGTACATAGTGAGAGCAGACACTCTTTTATTCTCACAAAGCTAAAGATGCATGTGTGTGGAAGGTGCGTGATGCTCGATGTGTGTATTCTGTGGAGGCTGAGTGTTAGAAAATGGAATGAAGGATTTTCGTACTGAGACATGTCTTGTGAGAGCGTTTGATCATATGATACGTATTCATGGAGAATTCAACTACACTCCTTTTGTATAATCATTATTTGAATTCTTTACTGCCATTGCTAGTGCCCTGATATCACTCAGAGTATGCCAGTGGAATTAATTTTTACCTATTCAGCTGTAATAGCAGAGTGAAGTTTTTGACAGGTAATGCTGCTTAATCTGTGCAGGGATATAAATCCAATGCCAGCTGCCTGGTTGGAAACAATGGGGTGGGTGATGGTGTTGCAATGGCCCCCTAAAGGTTTATGACAGGCAGACATGTGCCAGTGATCATTTAACCTGATATTAGTGTCACTTGAATCAGAATGAAAATGGGGCTTTTTAACAGCTGAATTTGACCCAACTCCTTCTTCAGTTACTGGAGTAAGTTAGACCTCTTCTGAATGTAGGTTGTCTCATCTCATTTAGAACCCCATTTTAAAACTGGATAAATTGTCTGCTGAAGAGGCCTCTTTTTCTTCATTGACTAGAGCCAAGATGATGAATGTGGACTAGACACCGAAGTTTTAGATGATTAGTCGTGCGGCAAACCTGGTTAGCCACAGGCTCTTATTTCACATGAGAGGCAGGTCTAACCTGAATATAGGAAAGATTGAGGAGAATTTAGGAATCAGGGGTGGTCACTGGTTGCCTCTCTCAAGTCCTTTGCTAAATGAATCTTAGTAAAACACAGAATTTGCCTCCATCTGTGATCAGCTTGCTATTCTATATAATATACTAATTTAGTGTGTACTCTGAGCAAACTATTCCTTGTCACCAGGCAGCAAAACATTTTTAAGTTCAATAGGTAGTTAACCAACTTGCAGTTAAAATGAGCCTCAAAACTGTGCATATATCAAAACATTTCCATTGCTACTCTTGCTATTTTACTCAGCTTTATGTTGTGTAGGAATCATTTACAGTTTACCTTTTGTCTAAATTGCTTTAACGGACTCCAAGTCCAGATTGTATATAGTAGTATTCAGTACAGCATGATAGGTGCATTAAAACTCCAGAGAAAAATATAGACCATTTAAGATTAGAGTGTCAAGAAGTATATTTTATACTATTTGAGAAATAATGTGTTGTCTTGCAATTATGGTGTGTATCCTATTATGTGTGTAAAAGGCAGAAATAATTTCATACCCTACAACTAAATTTTATGTACTATTGCTTTGAAACAGATATGAAATTTTTTTTTTTTTTATTACTGGTTTCATAAACAGTAAGTGTTTTAAAATTTGCAAGCTGATTATGAATTTGTTTCTTCAGCTATGATGTTTTAGTGTAGACTGCAGAGGTGTCTGTCCACTGCACTTTCCTCTTCCTTATCCCACCTTCCATTTTCCCCCTATGTAGCTAATTTCACAACCCAACTCCCTGAAAAAATTGATGGGCTGGGCTAGGTGGTCCAAGGGCACTAACAGAGGAATAGCAAGAATATACATATATATGTTCTGGGAATTTTGATGGAACAAGGGAGAGGTTGAGAAAAGATCAAAGGAAGCTTTTTTTTTTTTTTTTTTTGGTAAAGGAAGTTAAAGTTTGAAACCAGTAATTGTCTTCTCAACCTTTTTCTTTTCTTTTTTTTTTCTTTTAACCTTACCATTGTACTGAGAATGATTATGAACTGAAGATCACAACTTCAGGTGCTTTGCCACATGTCCTTCTTAAACCACAAAACTAGTTTAAAAGTAGACTCTTGATAGGACAGTTATAGATTTGACCTTAAAGATTGATATGATATTTAATTGTCTTAAATGTTTTAGATTATTTAACTTATTTGGGGAATACTATTGGAGAATAGTCATCAAGTGTCATGGGTAATCTTTCCATTTATTTTCTCTCAGGAAGAGTGACTTTGGAAATTCCCTTCTCACCCACTTCTAGAGAATATGGAAGGGATGGAGGGAGAGAATGAGAACCCTATTGTGCTGCTTGGGTTTAGGTAAGCTGTGGGTTTGGGTTTTTTCAACAGCATAAGTGATGCTTCATGGCAGGTGAAGTCGTTTTGTAAGGGGGACTGTATTACCAATTAGTCTGACATGAAAAACACCTTGCTGTATTATTTCTAGTGTACAAGGCATATGCAAATTCCAAAATTTTCAGTAGAGTAAGAAACATGCTTAGAAGCACAATAGGATACATGTTTATAACTGCTCACTGGAAAGCTGTAGTACTACTTCTTGGCCACTAAATTAAGCTCTGTGCTTTTATGATGCCGTGTAAATCAAGTACTGTGAAGTGACTGTTCCCACTCTTTCCCATGTCATGCATTTTACCTCTGTCCTTGCATTTCTGATATGGACTTCTAATGCTATATATTGTTACAATTATAAGTGATGCTTGGAGCTGACTAATTCACTGTCAGAGTTCTCAAGCAGCAATTATGTTCTACTACGAAGCCATTTCTCACTAAAAAGAAGAAGAAGAAAAGAAAGCTGTATTTATTATAAGTCTCTGTCTAGTCTCCCCAGGTTATGGCCGAAGATATGAAATTTCATCTTTGTATACCCACCTGTATGAAAAAATTTAATCACTTTTTAGGCTGCATCAGAACATTCAGATTATTTTTGCTAATGCTTGAATTGGACCAAATTTGTGTTACATAAATTACATGTTTCAGATGAACATCCGAACAGTCACTTCTGTTGCCTTTCAGTTTGACAATTTCTGAAATTGCACTTTGAGCTTTTCAGTGTTGAAAACCAAATCCAGTATGTTTTAGGATAGTAAGAGAGAGACCAAAATAACAGAATTTTCCATCACAGCCTATCCAGCTATATTAGGAGCTTGAACTTTGAATCTGGACTCCAAATCTGAAATTCAGATTGACTTCTAGGTTTGCATGTGTATTTTTTTCCCTCTCTTTATTTTTATCTCATAAAAAAATTCAGTCTTGCTTGTTGCAGTGTGAAAGAATGTACTGCTTTTCTGGTTTATCCCTTGAACCCTACGGTCACAAACATGTATTTCTTTTTGTTTCTTGTGAGGAGGGAATCAGTCCTTTACATTTCTGTGAGATCATCATAGTTTTAAAAACCTTTTAGACTGAGGGTCTGTAAGCACAGGAGATGAAAGAAAACACACTATTATATTAGACTATCGTATTATATTTCCTTCAACAAGTTTTGGCAAAGTTGTCAATGTAAATTGTTACTGAAGTGAGGAAAACAGGGAGTTAGTTATTGTCAGAACATTTTTATACCTGACAAGGCCGTTCCCCTCATCGTCATTGCTAGTATGCTTATTTAATTACTTAATGATATTCCTCTTCCTGATAGGAAAGTTCTCTCTCAGACTTATGTAAGAAGAAAAACATACATGCGTGCATACAAATTTGCACATGTCCGTGCAAATACCTTCAGGGCAGATGACGAGAAGACAAGGGAAGGACTCTTTTTCATGGTGGCCAGCGACAGGACAAGGTGCAACGGGCACAAACTAAAACTGAAGAAGTTTTATTTCAATATGAGGAGAAACTTCTTTACTTCGAGGGTGACTGAACACCGGATCGGGTTACTCAGAAAGGCTATAGAATTTGCTTCTCTGGAGATGTTCAAAACCCACAAGGATGTGATTCTGTGCAACCTTCTCCAGGTGAGCTTGCTTTAGCAGGGGGGTTGGACCAGGTGAGCTCCAAAGGTCTCTTTCAACCCCAACCATTCTGTGATTCTGTGATACCATGATTCTGTGAAGACGGGCTAGAATCTGATGGAAGACACCTTCTTAAGACAAGTAAGGCTGGTGTAATTTACCTTACAGGAAACAAGTATTTTGGAGTGTTAGAAACATCTTTAAAGATAAAACCAGAGAACTAGGCAACTACATAAAATTCCACACAAATAAGCAGCTAACCCTCTGATTTAAATAACGATCTAAGCCAAGCTTTATTTTAAGTGCCTTAAAATGGATTTGTTAGTAGCCGTGTGGGAGAAATCCCACTTGATAGATGCTAACTTTTGAGATGGAAATGTTTGATTTTGCTAATATGGAATTATGTGAATGAAAACAATTAATCAGTGATCTGGTCTAGAATTTGTTAATTCTTGAAGTCCAGTTCAGCCCAAGTTGAAGTTCATGTAGCTGATAAAGCTTGTAGGGCTCTTTCAGTATTGCATTAATCTTTCCCTAGGAGTTAAAAAGAAAGTTTAGAGTGAAGAGAAATCCCATGTCCCCAAAACTGGAGACAAGAGTAATTTACCTTTTCCTTACAGTGTTTTAATTTTTTGTATTGAAGTGGGGACAGGGTAGGAAGTAAAGGAACCCTGATCTGATTAGATTTAGATTAGACCCTGATTGTCTTTAAGGTAAAACACATACTTCCATTTCTTTATAATGGCAGTCCTTACTAGGAATAAGGATATTATAGAACTATGTACTGTAATTATAATGGAAATTCTACAGAATGTATTACTCACACTTTCTAAAATACCTTATCTAAAATGTCTGTATAATACTACACCATAACTCAGAAAAAAGCAAAAAACCCCCCCCCAACCAAAAAAAAAAAAAAAAAAAAAGGCGAAAAGTTTCCACACTTGTTCTAGTTTAAAAGAGTCTAAGTACCAGCAGAACAACTCACCCTATATATCAACTTCTGTCAATAAATTACTGGGCAACAGTGGACACACACTCCTCTTTCTAGCTACAAAATAATGAAGGGATTTTCATTTAATTGTGCTTTAGAGCTAAACCCAGAAGAACTCTACATCTGAATTGCAGAGTCCAAAAATTCTGGTTAATGTTAATTCTGAGACCTCAGATGCCCAGGTTAAAGATAATAATGAATCCCATATTTTAGGTTTTTTTTTTTAAATTCTCTTTAGAAACACAAGAAGCATCAGCTGTCAAAAAACATTTAGAGAAAAGTTCAGATCACAGAAGGCACTAGGCTGGATCGCAACTAATTTAATCAGGGGAACAAATTTTAAAATCCGTAGGTAATCGCTACAGATTTTGTAAAATTGTAAAAAGCTGTAGGAGATAAAAATTAAGAGATAACAGTGGGTGACTAGAAAGATGTGATTAACTCATTAGTTGTGAAAGTCAAGCACCTGCGGTTTGCAGCTGTCATGCTAATTTCTTCCCTTAATCCAAGATAAAACCTGTGCATACGGCTTTAGGAACTGTGACTGGTTTTCAGAAGTCCTAGCTAAAAAGTTATTAGGAATATTTTCTGAAATGGGGATTGTAGGTATTAAAACAGTCCCTGTTACTTGTAGAACTTCCAGAACATAACTCTACTGAAAAGCATATTGAGCTGAGATTAAAACCTGAAATTTATGTATTTGACAAAATTTCAGACATGATTAAAGACAGAGAATGAGTTTTTTCAACGAAGTCCACTGTGAGCTTACTAAAGTGTTTTTCAGTTGGCTGTTAATGTTTATTTATGCTAAAGTAATCAGAATGCTAACACAAATTTGCTACAGACTTTTTATAATTAAATTAACGACTAAATTTCTAAAATACTTTAAATAAAATTAGTTAAAATAAACCAAACCAGACAGTGCAGCATTTCTGTAGGGAATGCTGTCTCTCCCTTTCCACATGAAATTAAAGAAAAGTTTAAGTAAACATGAGGTTTGATGAATTTTATTTGATTAAATTAGCAGTATAAATCATGCCAGATACGTCCTAAAATTGGGAAGATTTTAAATTGTAATCAAACATATGAGAGTAATACTTAGAATACTTGTTGCTAAATAAGAAATCTTTGTTTAAATGGTACTTTAAAATTTGTAAGCAGTCTTAGCACTCCTCAGTTTGCTTTAAAGCAATGAATAGGCAACCATTTCCTTTGTAACTTACAGCTGGTGAGAGAAGCTGCTACATATATAGGGCACTTCCAGTTAAAAAATAATTTAAGCAGAGAGGATGATGACATCATGCTTATATTTTCTTTGGGCTTACATCTAAGTGCCAGTCTGTGATTCTTGGAACATGAGAGACACATCTGATGGATTCTGAGGCCCAGGAGAGAGTCTGAATATGACTGTAGTGACAAGAGCATGGTCCAATATTATGTCTCTATCCACCTTTTTCTTCAAAAAAGTCTGTGTTGGACATACATGTTCCTTGAGAAAGGGCTTGAAGCTACCAAAGACACAGCAGTACAAAAAGAATACTGAAAACAAATGGTGCATAGCATAGGAGAGAGAGATGGTCCTGAAATATCAAAATGTTTAAGACAAAGTGGTTTAATGCCTAAAATGGCATTCAGACCTCACAAATAAGAAAGTAATTGAATAAATTTCATCTTGTAGAAGAAAGTATTTTGCAGCACCACTAAACAGACTAAATAATACGAGATATGTATGCCATCAGAGGAATTTAACACTAAAAATGTATAGAAGTGGTTAAATTATTAGATTGGGTTTTGTATGGCTTATTTAGTGCTTTACATTGTAAAACTGTTCATGGCGGCTCCCCTTCCCTATAGATTGAGCTCAAAGGGTACATCAAGTGGTATGCATCTTTCCTTCACGGGCATTTATTTCAAGAATGCATTGTAATATCAGTACTATGCTTTTCTAATAGCTTTCTACCATCTCCTGCTTAAGTATTATCCCTAGGATATAATTCAGAATTTAATCCATTGCTTCCGCTGCAAAGCATTAAATGAGTTATCTTATTGTTTCACCTCCCCAAATTTAAAGTAAGAGAAGATAACCGTGCTGTTAGCAGGGAATTTGTTTGAAGGAAGTGAAAAGGCTTTTTTGTAGGATTTAAAAATGAATCAATCCAATTATAACAGACTGGTAATGAACTTCAGCCTCTACTGACAAACTATGGAGATCAGGTAATTATTATTCGTGGTTTTTTTCTCTTTTTTTGTGTATCTTTCTTTGTACATAAGCAAGACATGTATTGCTCACTGGAATATTTCTGATTTTTTTTTGTACCCGAAGAATAAAGGAAGGTTTCCCTCAAATTGCTTGACTCATTAGTGATTTTGCAGACTTTGAAGTATTCAGCATCCTCACAGATAGTGTGCCTTAGGGTTTCAACCCAGAGGGACTCAGAACGACATCCAGTGATGAAAAAAGAAGTTTCTTCTTTCCGGATGGCTTAGACAATAAATGAGGTGAAGTAAATTACAGAACTGCAACCATTTCATATCCCTTCTATTAATCACACTAACTGGCTCCACTGCCATACTTCTTTTCAAGGGCAGGCCAAGAATTAGGTATGGGTACAATTTGAATGATCAAGACCTTCAGTCTGGTACCTTTCAAACCTGGCCTATATCTTTGTATCAAAATACAGAAAACACTTTTTCTTCTGGTTTTGGTTGGGAAGTTACCATTGACTTCTTTGTTATATTAATGTCTGTTGACTCTGGTATTTAATAAAGATTGTAAGAACTAATTGGGTATTACATATATGCCTGTAGCAGGGATCTCATACTTAAAATACAACTGGTGCATTCTTGAGGAAGAGTAAACATATCATTAGCATTTGTTTTGTTTTATGGATGCATATACGGCTTGAGATTATTAATTTTTTAGGTTTGAAATTGATACTGTGTGTGTGCACTATAGATTTTTTTGTATTTGTATTTAGAAAGACATATTTATTATAATATTCATTTATACACAATATACATTAATAATTAACTCTTAAATTGGAAAGACTTAGATTAAAGATATTATTTTCCCATTAAACTGTTCTACCATAACAAACATATTTTAGGATTGTATTCTGAACTGGGTTTGATTCAAGGTTGCCAATCAATCATAATACAAGTAAGAGTTTTAATTTTAAGATATGTAAGTTTTCTACAGAATTCGAATTGAACTTTAAATGTGATATTATTTTGCAAGTGACTGCTCAATATTTATTACATTAAAATGCATAAATACTTTCATGCTTTGTATACCGAGAACGTTCTGTGTAATGAGAATCCCGGATTAAACAAACTGTCTTACAGGAATTAAAACACGGGCTGTTAGTCAGCTCTGGTTTCATTGTACTATTTGCACTAACTCCAGCCTGGACACGGCAATTGAAATGGTTGAACAACAGAAACTGCAGAATTGCTTTATGTCCTTGTTTACTCCTGCTGTTTTTCCTGTATCAGTAATACTCCAAGGGATGAAAAGGAATCTGTTCCTTTCCTCTCTGGCACTATTTCCACAGGCTTTATGGTGTGGAGATCAAATATGCCATTCTCCATGCTAAAGTTTGTAATTAGTTTTTTAGTGAGTATCCACATTTTGGCACAAATTTCTTTCTGACAGACTTGTGTAAGATTAGCACATAGGCCTGAATAGCTGTCCACAAAGTTGCAATGTTTCCTGCTGATAGTGGTGGAAACTGGTCATTTTTCTTTTCATCGGTACAGAAGTGTTTTTGTCAAGTGTCAATTTTTTGACTAGTATAGTTTCAAATGAAAAATCTTACTTCTTTTTTTTTCCACTAACAGTACCTTTTAAGTGTTCTCATTCTGGTCTGGTGTTGCAGTGCTTTCTCTCCTAAATACTGCTAAGGCCTTGATATCGTGAGGTCTCTCTAGTTTTTGCTATTGCCATTGACTTTACAGAGTTAGAAACATTAACTAGTGTAACTTCATGATAATTTTATGAAGTGGCATCTTTTGCCCTTGGATTTCAAGGGTGTTTGTTTGGTCATGGCCAAGTTTGAGCCAGGTGTGTCATGGTATCGTAACAGATTATTTGAGGTTTTATAAAAGTGTACCTCGGTATTGCAGTGTTTAGGTCTTCTAGACAGATTATTTAGAATATCTAGAAACTGCTTTTCTGGAATAGCACCCAAGTATTTTGCTGATGTGATTATTCTAACTACGGGGCCAAAAAGGAGTAGAAAACAGCATATAGCAGTATAGCAGCTTTCCATATCCTGTACACATATCCACTCCATTTGGTTTTCTGTTCAGCCTTACAAATCTCTGTCTGTGAGGTAGCATTAGTAATACTGGTTGCTAGAAACTGTGTAACACACTCCTTCTTGCACAGCTCTTTTTATCTCCTGCTACAGTTTGCCTTCAGTTTCTTTTCCCTCTGACAGAGACTTAAAATACGCTTTTCAGTCCAAATGTGAGTTTGTTGAGTGTTTTTTTTTCTTTTTTGCTCTTTATTTTCTTTATTGATCTCTATTTCATTGATCTTCCAGAGTTTGTTTGTTTGGGTTTTTTCTTTTATTGTCATCACAAGCATTGTGGCCTAGTGGCGTAGGCTTCTTCATGTATGTTAGATTTTTTTAAAAATTTGCAAATTTTACTTTTAATTTTTTTAAAATTTTTCTTCCCCCAAAGACTGAGTGACATCCATGCCCCTCTGTGCAAATTTTGTAAGTCATTTGTGAAAAAGCTACTTCAGACACCAAGCATATTTCTGTGTCTCATCCTCAACCCTCATAAGCTTCAGGTTCTTTATCTGTTGCTCTTTCCACTAATCAGTCATATTACGGTTTACATTCTTTGCCTTTAAAATCAGATGGTTGTCTTTTCCTTATCACTGTGTTGTTTTGTTTGTTCAAAGCACCATGTTACTGGTGTACACTGCTAACAGTCTATTTTGGCATCTGGGTGTGCCTTACATCTGTTGAACAGATTTTCACTCAGAGCAGTGAATTTCCATGGAGTGTGCCATGGTGAGGGCTCTTTACCCTACATGCTTATTATCACCAATGCCTGAGTAAACCTTTTTTTAGGGTTGAAATACTTCTAATTAGCGTGTTTCATATTACTCTCATTCATGTCAAGTAGGTAACTGTCTCCTTGCATCGTATTTTTTGAGAAGTCATGTGTTTCTGTTGCAGTCCAACGACAAGTATTAGACTCATTTATTTCCATCAGTCCTAGATTATTTTGGGAATTCAGCTTACATGAAACTTTGATATGGAATGAGAGTCCAAAAATGATCTCTGCAAAACAACCATTTTAACTTTTCTTTTCTTCCTCTAGCTGCTATTTCTAAGAGGTGAAGTTGTCCTGATGTTACATTACTGGGCTTAAAATGGGAAGTTGTAGTAAAAAGAGGTACTCTTAGCGAGCTGCAGTTATCAACACAGAAAATGTGCTTTCTGAATTAGAGAGAATAAATATTTGATAGATGGCGGAGGACTAAGAAAAAGAAGATGACTGAGAAGAATAAGAGCCCCAACTCTGCTTTTTTAATATATATTTTTAGTATGGACTTATTTTAGGGCCAGGTGTTGGCTTAAAATGCTTCTGTAGAAGTCAGTAGTTGAGTTTAGCTTGCTGCACTCTAAATATGATAATAATAGAAAATGGTTTCTAATCTATGATGTTCAAACTTCTTGAAGTTTATCTTTTTTGTTCTTTATATATATTTAAAAAAAGATTATATTATTTCTGTTGAACGGAAGGTATGCTAAAAAATGAGAGACCCTTGTTTCTATCATGCAACATGCCCCCTTTAAATTAGTTTCCCAAAGACAACGGTTTCCCTTTCTGAAAATAATGAAGAGGAACTGACATGTTTTCTAGTTTCCAGCTCAGTCAGGGAAAGGTCACATTCCTTTTATTTCTGCAAAAATTATTTTATAATTTCTTTTTAATCTGAATTGAAAATGAATTGGTACTTAGGTGCAGTTCAATCAGTGTTAAGAGGGTAGTGTTAATAGCTTTGATGTGTGTTATTGGATTACAGAGTGTAGTAACATTTTCTTTAGTTATTCAAAAGACTTTCCCCTCCATAATTCAGAATATTCTCCATCAGAATTTTAAAGATATTGAGGTCCTGGGTCAGCTACTTACAGTACTTAGCTGAAGGAGGAGAATTTCTGATGACCTCACATGATTAAATGCATTTTTAAAAGCCTGTTCAAAAACTCTCCAGTTATTCCACTTAATTACACTGATTTTTATTTTTTCTTTCTTAGTTTTCACTCTTAATACAGGATTCAATCTGCTTCACTCTTGAGTATTTCTGGGATGTTTGAGAAATGATGTGTCCACTTTCACAAGAACAGAGAGATACACCAGAAGTAAAGCAACACTTAGTTTATCAGAAAACCCATTCTGCTTCTGTGGCAGTATCATTCAGAGGACTTGCTTGAAGAGAACAAACTAAATAGAGCAAATCAGAGTGTGAAGGCTAAGAAAAAAAACCCATTTACCTTAGTAGGAATAGCATCTGCAATTCCACTCACCAGATTAAAATGACAATGATTAATTCTTATGCTTCGGGGCATAAACTGATCAGTTCTTCTTAAGCTGAATGGAATTTCCTCTGTTTTTTATTGGTGTGAGTTTAAAAATCACTTACGTTATTGGAAAGTTTATACTGGTGTACATACTTAGTAGCATGGCATCTGTGCAAACAAGAGCATAAATTTTCACAATATTAAAAAAAAGATACTTTATATTTAAGTAGTCTTGATACTTACGTAATTAAGATACATAGAATTTTGAAACATGATTTAATTACAACATCTGTGGACAAGGAAGGGTTAGAGATGTCATTTATCTGGACTTCTGTAAAGCCTTTCACACTGCTCCCCACAACATTCTGTTCTCTAAATTGGAGAGATAATGATTTGATGGTACTGTTAGATGATAAGAAATTAGTTGGGTGTCTATATCCACAGAATTGCGGTCAATGGCACGGAGTCCCAACAGACAACAGTGATGGGGGTGTCTCTGCTCTTAAATAACTCCAATCAGTGACACAGACAAAGAAATCAAGTGCACCCTTGGCAAATCGGCAGGTGGCTCTAAGCTGAGTGGTGCCGTTGACACACCTGAAGGACTGGATGCCATCCGGAGCAACCTGGACAAGCTGGAGAGTAGGCCTGTGTGAATCTCATGAGGTTCAACAAAATATCAAGTGCAACGTGCTGCACCTGAGTCAGAGCAACCTCCAGTATCAACACAGGCTGGGGGATGAAGAGATGGGAAAGCAGCCCTGCCAAGAAGGATTTGGGGGTGCTGGTGGGTGAGAGGCTGGACATGACTCAGCCATGTGCACTCCCCGCCCACAAAGCCAAACGTGTCCTGGGCTGCATCCAAAGCAGCGTGGGCAGCAGGGAGAGGGAGGGGATTCTGCCCCTCTGCTCTGCTCTGGTGGGACCCCACCTGGAACTCTGCATCCAGCTCTGGGGTCCCAGCACAGGAAGGACATGGGCCTGTCGGAGCGAGTTCAGAGCAGGCCATAAAGTTGATCAGAGGGATGGAGCACCTCTCCTATGAGGAAAGGCTGAAAGATTTGAGTTTGTTTGGCTTGGAGAGGAGGAGGCTTCTCTGACCTTTCAGTATCTGAAGCGACCCCACAAGAAAGATGGAAAGAGGCTATTTACAAGGGGTATAGTGACATGAATTACTGTCCTTCATGTATCTATATATTTAATAAAGGATTTGATTCTAACAGCTTTCATAATGTGATCCCTGGCTGCTCAATTTCTTTTATTTTCTTGCCAGACTACTTGTTCTTCTTGTGTTTGTTTGTCCAGGAGCTCCTTTTTCATTCACTCATGTCACCTGGCATTTTTTCTTGACTTCCTGTTTGTTGGGATTCATTACTTTGAGCTTGAAGGATATGATCTGTGTGCATTAACCAGCTTTCTTGGTTCCCTCTGCCTTCCTTGGCTTTATCTTATGGTAGTCTTCGAAGCAGATCCCTGAAAAGTCTGCTTTCCTGACATCCAGGATAGTGAGATCTAAACTCACACAGGAAGAGCTTTAGCTAGAAATGATGGTGAGAGAAAGAATGACCAAAAGCCAAGTGAGGAAGTGATAAATTGTCTTAAGCATGCAAAGGATGTAGGCTGATATGAACATTTGTAATCAGCAAAAGAATGTTGAATTGAGGTCATCCCATGTTCTGTATGCATATGACAGTGTGCACAAGACAAAATTTTTGGGAAAGCCGTCATATCTTTTCTAGGAGACGGACACAACTGAGTGCCTATACACTAATGCACACAGCATGAGGAAGAAATAGCAGAAATTAGAGGTTTCTGTGTTGTTGCAGGGCTATGACCTCATTGGACTCATAGGCATGTGGTGGGATAGCTTACAATTAAGGTGCTGCAATAGATGTAAGCAGGTTCTTTAGAGACTGGATGGGAGGGTAGGAAGGTAGGAAGAGTTGTCTTTTCTGTGAGAGAAGTGGGAATGCATGAAGCTCTGCCTTGGAAGTCATGATGAGTTAACTCCGAGCTTATCAGTCAGGATTAGCGGACTGACCAACAGGAATAATTTTTGTGGGTCTGCTACAGACTGCCTGGTCAGCGAGAACAAGTAGATAAGACCATTTTCAGACTACTAGAGTTAGCTTCATATTCAGAGGTCTTGCATCTCATGGAGAACTTCAAGGACCACAATGTCTGCTAGAAGCAAAACACAGGACACATCACCAAGGTTTTTGGAATGCATTTTTAAAAAGCTTCCAGACATGTGACTGAGAACCTGATGAGCAGTGATGTTCTGCTGGACCTGTTCTGGAAAAGTAAGGAAGAATCTGTGGATGTGAACTTCAGAGGAAGTCTTAGCTCTAGTGACCATGAGGTTATGGTGTTCCTGAGAGCAGTAAACAAAGGAGAGCAATAACCCTGAACTTCAGGAGAGCAGACTTCAGCCTGTTTAGGAATCTTCTTCAAGTAAACCCTTGGGATATGTACCTGAAGAGAAGAGATCTCTAGAAGAGTTTGTTGACTTTCAAGAATCACGTCTTTCAAGCTCCAGAGCAGCTGAACCCAATGAACACAAAACAAACCAAAAAGATGAACAAGAAGACAGTGACAAAACTCAGAAGCAAAAAGTAAGTGTACAAGATGTGGAAAAGGAGAAAAATGTCCTGGGGAGAATTTAGAATATATTAGAGAATATCGACAAGCAGCTCGAACATACTGAGAAATGGTTAGGAAAGAAAAACTCACCTGGAAACAGATCTGCCAAGAGATGTGAAGGAAAACAAGAAAAGTTTCCAAAAGTTTCCCAGCAGCAAAAAGAAGACTATGGAAAATGTTGTTCTGCTGCTGAATAGGGCAGGGGATCTCATGATAAAGACACAGAAAAAGCTGAAATAATTAATGCCTACTTGACCTCTGCCTGCTGTCAAGAGTAGCAATTAGTATTCCCAAGAGTGTATGGAGTGTGTAACACTCAGCCTCAGTATAGGAGGATCAGGTTAGGGAACACTTAAATAAACAAAATACGCAGAAGTCTATTGGACCTGACAGCATGTGCCCATGAAAGTCACTTCTATCTTTAAGAAGGGACAGAAGTGGGATCCAGGGAAATACAGACCAGTCAGCCTCACCTTGATCACTTGGAAGGTAATGGTGGAAGCCCTCCTGGAAACCGTTCCAAAACACGTGAAGGACAAGAAATTGATCAGAAGAAGTCATCATGGATTTATGTTTAATCAAACTGATAACCTTCTATGCTAAGATAACTGGCTTGATGGATGAGAGGAGAGCAGCGCATGTTCGTTATGCTAACTTCAACTAGGTTTTCAACACTGTCTCCTGTAATACCTTCACAGACAGACTGAGAAGTACAGACCATAAGTGCACAGGGAGTTGAATTAAAAACTAGCTGAATTGTTGGGCTGAAAGAGTTGTGGTCAGTGGTATGAATTCCAAATGAGAAGTAGTCACTAGTGGTGTACTCCAGGGTTCAGTATCAAGGCCAATACAGTCTAACATCTTCATTAACAACCTGGATTCTGGTACAGAGGGTATTTAGCAAGTTTACAGACGATACAGAGCAGAAGAGAGTGTTTCTTGTGCCGGATGGGTGTGCTACTTGTCAGAGGGACTTTGACAGGCTGGAGAAGTCAGTAGACATGGACGTCATGAAATTCGTAAAGGTACAGAAAAAATCATGGGAATAAGAAGACCATGCACCAGTACATGCTGGGGGCCAACAAGATGTAGAGCAGCCTGGCTGAAAACACCATGGGAACCTGTTGAACAAGTTAGTCATGAGCAATGCGTCAGAAAGAGATTGACAACATCCTGAGTTAGGAAAAATATCACCAGCAGGTTGAAGGGTAGTGACACTTATTCTCAGCACTTGTGAGACCACATCTGGGTGCTGCTTCCAGATCCGGGTTCTGCAGTGCAGGAGGTACGTGGCTTTGGTGGAATGAGTCCAGTGAAGGTTGCAGGTACTGCAACACCTGTCATATAAGGACAGACTGAAAGAGCTGGAGCCATTTAGCCTGAAGAAGAGAAGAGAGATCACATAGGTGTAAATACCTGATGGCAGAGTATATAGAAGACAAAGCCAGACTCTCAGCAGTTGCCTGGGACAGGATAAAAGGAAAAATTCCACAATAAGTCTTACTATGCAGTGGAACAGGTTTCACAGTGATTTTGTGTAGTTTGCTATAGAAGATTAAAAATTAACTGGACAAAGTCCTGAATAGCCTGGCCTAACTGTAAAGTTAGCCCCTGTTACGATAAGGTGTTGACCGTTCAGGTGTCTCTCCCAATTTCCATTAGTCTGCAACTCTGTGGTTGCTCAAATCAGTAGGAACTGCCATAGTCTTTTCACATCAAAAAATCAGTTTTCTATAGGGAGAGCTAAAATGCTGGCAATAGCAAGACTGAACTTAAAGTAGCAGAAATTCTTTGTATATTTGAGACCTGATTCTTCCTGAATACATCAGGAATGCCTTGAAGTAAATGGACTGCTTATATGTTGATGTAAAGCATATATGTAGGTGGATAAGTGGATGTGTGAAAAAGAAGTAAAAATAATAAACTCTGAGTCCATCATCACTTTATCTGCATACTGTATTCCACTCACTCTTCTTTTTTTGTCTCTTTTCTTCGGACTACAAATTTCTCTGTGTTTTTTTAAAGCCTGAATCCTGAATGGACCTCTTGTGATCCTATTGCATGTGATCCACTCCTAGTAAAAAGTGAGACTATGTAAAGAGCCTTAACCAGCACAGCTCTTGACTCAGCAAAGCTTCAGAGTCTGATGCTCTGAAGTACTCTTGGAGACACTGTCAAAACACATGCTATCCCTTGTGTTTAGAAAAAATCTAAACTAGGAGTTTATGGGTTACCACCCTCTAATTCCTCCATATATCACAGTAACTCCAAACTACATGGAAATAACCAGATTGTTGCTGACCCAAGACTCCTGACTGCCGTATGCTTTAGTGTTGCCTTTTTTATCGTGTTAGTGCAGTACTGAGGACAGTACAGCCAGGTTAAAAAAAAATAAACACTGAACCTCAAAAACACCCGAAAGATCTTTAGTAAGAAAATTCACCCATATTTAGGTCAGTTGTACAATGGGTGGTTGGTTTTATGTCTTTCCCTGATTACGTTTTTATCCCAGATTTTAATCTGTTTTCCATGTGCCTCTACTGAAAAACATGGCACCTGAAAGACACATCTGTGTCTGTGACAGCTTGTGGTCACCTTAGTACCTCTGGTAGACTTTCAGAGGCCTCTGTCATGCAGTACTTGTAGATCTCTGAAAAAGTTGTTTTCAGCCAGCTTTCTAATTTCCTTTGTGTCTGCAAGGCAGTGCAGAGGTGAGGATCATGAGCATTCAGGCCCCTGTGCTGGGTTTCTTCATATTTCTGAAACTAGTGTAAAGTTGCCAACAGTGAAGAGTGACATAAAAGAAGTCTCAAAGCTGCACAGAAAAGAAGCTGATTAGGGAAATGAACCCAGCAATTAAGGCCAGGAAGAAAAATAAATGACAGACAGAACACAGGGGGCAAAAAAGAGAGATCTCTAAAGAGACCTGAGGACGAAGAGAGCTCAGGGGAGATAAGAAAAAAACTAGACAGTTGCTGAGGAACAGAATTAGAGAAATGAGCACTATTAAGTAGGTTTAAAACTTGGGGTTTAAAATTCATTTTTAGAAATATAAGAAAAGAGATGTTTTAGAAGGTGTAACAGAAACAGTTCCAAAACAGCCTGAATTCTTAAGAGTTATTAATTAAGCTATTGTTAAAAAGAAATTCTGGTTCCCACTACTGCCATATTTACCAGCAGAGCCAGAGCAGTTTTAAATACAAATCTTAGTTTGGTTGTGTAGCAACTGTTGTACACCAAGTGTACAACCATATTTCACACATGGGAGAGGACTTTTTCAAACACCAGGGACCATGATGATGTGCCCATGGCCACAGAGGAGTCTCATAGCAATTCCATACAATTCTGATAGTTGGACTCCGCTTTCTGAAATACAGTGTGAACTTTCAGACTGAGATTCTCTACAAAATTAGTACTTTCTTCATTCTTGTAACACTGTCATTCCATGAGGAATTTGACATTTTGTATTGGGACAAAATCTTTATCTTTATAATCTTTAAAATTACCTGATGCTTCTGAGACCTTTATAGTCTGGTTAGTCTGAACTATGAAAGATAACACTTACCTGGAAAAAATTAAACTATCTCTTAATTACTCATGAGTTAAAAACGGCACATTTTAGAATCTTTTTCCTTTTTCTAAGAGTCATTGGGTACTATGAAAAGAAAAGAGCAGAAAGTTTGGGAATTGTGGCGGTGGTACAAGCAGCTAGAGCTGCAGAGGACTGTCAGAGTGAAAATACCACCGCCCTGTGGTGGGTTAGGGCATAGGTCCTATCCCCCATCTTTTAACTAATTGTCATTCATAAGTTTCCCCCTCCCTGTTTTATTATAATCAGTTCATACATATTCAGTTTTTGTGTTAAAGATGCATATGTTCCAGAAAGTTCTAAGTTATTCGATGCCCCATTGGTCCCAGTCCTTGTCAATTTGCGGTACCCTCCCCCTGTTACGGTTCACTGGCTGTTGTACCCATTGTTCCTCCCCTGTTCTCCTCTGCTATTGGTTCCTTATGTTATCTCCACCCACAATATTGTTTTTATAAAAACCCATGTCACCACCCTCGGGGGGTTTGTTGCCACTGCGTTTGTTCAGTGTGTGTGTACGTGCTCCTTTTCCCCCTCTTCAATAAACGCCACTGGAACGGCAAGAAAAAGCCTCCTTCTCCTCTTTGTCCTGGTGCTGCGGCTGCACTCTGCCTGCCAGGCGAGCAACCTGCATTTGAGCTGGTAGCTGGAGACCAGGCTCGGGCTCCGAGGCATAGATCCTCCAGGAGTTCTGGTTGGCCACGGGCTCTGCTCCTTCTGCCCCCTGGCCAGTGCGCGCGTCAGGGAATTGGTAGCCAAATGAAGCTGAAGGAGGAGGATGTTGAGAGTGGCAAAGTGTCAAAAGTTTAAGAGGCTGAGAGGTGCTGTATGGCAGATGATGCTGATCTGTCTAAGAAGCTTTGTTGAGATAGTGTAGTTATTCTTTTCCTGACTATGTAAAGGCCATTAGGCTTCATTGCTTCATACTGTCACGGGGGTTCTGAATTTGATAGGTTATAACTTGTGAGCATTTAAATCTGAAGTAATAGCAAGTTACTGATGTATGTGTATGCATATGAAGAACAGATACTATATTTTGCTTGTTGTATTATATGCTTTAGTGGAAAAAAGACACGTAGAGAGGAATGATATAGATGAAATCGAAGATGTGTTATATACAGTAATCAGATACATTGGCTGTATTTAGTTTTTTTCCCCTTCCAAATGCTTCCTTTTATATTTTGTATAGTACCTTGTGAGCATACGTATTTAAACCAAACAGTATAATGCTACTGATACTGGAAAATTTTCTCTTTTATTCCTGCAATATTTCAAGGAGAGAAAAAAATCAATAAGCCTTCACTTGGTGTACTTGTAGTCAAACAAGCACTGGTTCTTTGAAAATCAGTTAACTTGAACGATGGAAACAGAGCTGTCCTGTGGAGAAGGAAAGACATTAGTTAGGCATGGCACTGTTCACTAGGACCAACAGCCATGAAGTGTCTACGATATAATTTTGACATGTGCAGTAGACTCATAAGACTTAAGCATGATTACATCAAGCAGTGAAAGGAAGCTGCTGTGAGGAGAGTTACAGAGTGAGACAGGCAGACAAAGGTCAGTAACAAAGCCCTACACTCGGGCATTTCTTTGACATCGTTCTACCAGCTGAGCATAAGAGACCTGCATCCATCTCTGCTGATTTTCTCATCCCTTCTTCCTTCTTTCCATCCTACTGCTAGATGCTTTTTGGACTGTGGCTGCAAACTCCAGGAGAAGAGCTGGTGTGCCTGATACTTGCCAAGAAAGGTCTTGAATAATCTAAGCTGAAATATTTGACGTTACTCATGGTGTAATGAATGAATTCAGATATTAATTGATATCATCCTTGAAGAAAAATACTGCTCAGGTTTATTTTTAACTTTTGGGTTTGGTTAGTTTTACCGCTAAATTCCTCTTCCTTTGTTACTTCCTTTTTTTTTTTTTTTTTTTTTCCTGTGATTCTTAATTGTCTGGCTAGGGACTAATTCAGAATAGTCTCAGAGTTAAGGTAATTTCTGCCAGTTTAGAGAAGCCTTTAAAAGCTCTGCATGACAAGGGTGAAGTTTGTAATCCACTACTACATGTGCTACTCTTTGTAACTGCACTTTGCATTTATACAGACTAGAGAACTGTCACACTGCTTGGGGCAATAAATCAGCAGCTATTGAAAAAAGCTGCCAAGTTCATGGCAGGAAGTGTAAATTATTCAAGTCTCTTCAATAGCAGTTTAAAATGAGAATGTCCAGATAACCAAGAGATCAATCACCATGCTAAAAAACTGCCTTGGTCTGCCAAAGGAAATTAGGTGAAAGAAAGTCCTATAGCTCTGTAAAAATGACTTTGTCATAGACAATACCAGAAAAAAGTGTATTCATGAAAAAAACTACCCCGAACAACACCTGCAGGGTGTCTTTTTAATGGAACCTATTGCTTTATCACCTCGTCTTTCTATATCTAACATAGAAAATTAGGTCAAAGCAACATTTAATGTTTAGATGCTGCATGCAATGATCTTTGCTCAATGCCAAGTGACTATCAAAATGAACTATCGTTTGGAAAGGTACTACCTGCATCAGTTATAGCTTCAAAACATCTTGCACCAGTTCCATTTCTTGCAGTGTTCACTGCATGGAAAAGATATTATTTTCAACTATAGGGAAAATACTGTCAAACAGTCTGTTAACTTTTCTTCTCCTCAAGAAAAAACATCTTTTAATTGGAGGGGTTTTACACTTTTAGAAAGAAAATAGAACAAGCAAAAGAGGGAAAGTATGAATGACCAGTGTAGTGAGTTGAAGCTGAGTTGATTGACGTGTGTTTTGGCTAATTGCGCTTTTCCGAATTTGCATGTTCAAGCCTTGTGGAAGTGAGAGAAGTGCGAGTTGCCTCAATTCTCCCGCGGGGCAGCGGGGGAGGAACGGGCCCCGGGCTCCGTCTCCTGCAGCGGGCCCGGGCCTTCTCCTCCCCCAGCGCCGGGGCATGGGTCCTGGAGACGCTGGAGGAGAACTGCTCTAGAGCCGCGGGCAGCTGAGAAACAACCATGAGCTGTAGCAGAGCCGAGACCACCCAGCGCGGCTTCTGGAGACTGGGGGGCTTCCCTTCCACCCCTCTTCCCTCGGCCCTGGGCAGATCTTGATGGAGCAGGCAGAGCTTTCTGCAGCCAACACAGTTTATACCCGACTGAAGAAGACACCATGCAGCCCGCAGTATAGAGGGAAAGAGGCTTTTCTCTGACACAAGCCCGAGAAGCAGCAGCTTTGCAACATGACGACGTAAAGGTCAGAGAGAAAGAGAAAGTGAGTTATGTGAGACGGAGCTCAAGATGGCCATGGGAGAAAGGAGGGTGGTGCCAGATGTTTCGCGCGCAGCTTAAAAATATCTTTTGCAGAACGTGGTAAAGCTGTAATATCACAAACTGTTTTTCTCGTTAATCCATTTAAAGCCATGGGGGAATAAGAATTCCATGTGCAGCCCGTGGGAAAAGAAAAGGTGGCCATCCCATGTCACCCAAGAGCTGTGAGAGACTGTAAGAGGCTTTCAGAGACATTGTGTGAAGAAGGGAGCCGCTGCTTTCAGGCAAGAATGGTTTATCCTTACACGAGAGATACCCCATGTGTGGCCCATGAATAGCAGAGTGAAGGGGACTAAAGAATTTTCATGAGGGAAGTGTTTTACACGGCAACAGACTTCCGGATGGGTCTGTCTGCTAGTGCCAGTTTGGAAACCACGTTTAAGCAGAAGAAAAAACTCCTTTTTCCTCAAATGTTAGAGAGACTTTTAAAACCTGCATTGCTGACCAAAATCTCATGTTGTGTCATCCTTTGTGCAAGTTTGGTAAATGGAGGGGAGTGTTAAAAGAGAACAGAGTGTGTTTTATTGCCTTAATTTCTATAATTTCTTTTTATCTTTAGTTCTGTTAGTAATAAAACTTTCTTTATACTGTACTTGCCCAAGCGCGTGCCTGTTTTGCCTCACAGATTATTTTTTTGTTTTCCTCAGTATCATTGATGTCCCCTTATGCAAAATAACAAATTTTGTGGGGCTTGGCATATAGCCAGCTCAAGCCATGACATCCAGCTCACTCAATACTTCTCACACTTTCTTAATGAGTTGAATAGACTTGATACTCAGAAATTTTTATCAATGCTTTAACAGCAGATAATAGAATGCAAATAAGCCCCATTTTTTTTATCTCAGGCCTTGAAAAGCATCAAAGGGAAAAGGGTAAGATCGGTTAGAGTATGATCAGCTGTAGCCATTCACTGAGTCTTAAATTTCTTAGAAAAGTTTTAGAAGTCACTCAGAAATTAACCCATGTCAACAACTGGCAAAGATTTTGACCAAACAAAAATTCTAGACTAGAAAAGAAGTATTCAAGCTGGCTTCTCCTCTGTTTTGCAAAAGAATATTTTATGAGAATACAAACACTTCCAGTAGGTAGGGTGTGTATGATAGATTTTGTACAACAATTGTTAATGATGTTACAGTTCATATTGAATCCTTTATTAATTTCTTTCACACAATAAATTCATCTGGGCAAGGCTGTTCAATTACAAATAATCCTGGACTTGGAAATACCGTTTTTCTGTGCAGTAAAATTAGAAAGTGTTCCGTGATTAGTTAGCTTTTAAAGTTTATTATCAACATGACAGTCTTGTTTTCATAGGTAGGTTAAGATGCAAAGTTACAGGAAAGAGAAGAAATCGTATGAAAACTTGAAGTTATATTGGTATATATCTGAAGGTTCTGTGAGACATTAATGAGAAAATTCCGTGCGCATTGCACGCTATGCTGTTTCATTTCCATCATACCAAGAAAAGGCAGTGGGGAAGGATAGATGTGTGTAAAGGAGAACATACTTTGACAAGTGAAAATTCCACCATGTGGGGCAGAGATCATTTACTTAGTTTGTGTCAAACATCTTTGTACACTGACTTATATCAAAGAAGTGTAGTTCTGAATGCAGGTGGTATAAACTCACACTTCAAGAGTACAAAGTGATCTGGAAAAGCAGTTAAGGATCATGTTACAAACTCTGAGGAAGGACAACATCCTGAGCAGGTGACACAGCCAGAGGCAAGTGCAAGATTGTTATGAATGATGCTTCTGAAGTCTGCCAAAATGCCAGATTTGTTTTCTGAATCTGATTGTTACAGATCCTGGCATCCACATGACTGTCTGATCCACTATAGATGTGATGGAAGAGAAAGGGCCACAAATATGTTTCCATGAGAGATGGAAAAGAAAGGGCCCTATGTTCAGTGCAAATAGTATGCTATGTTTCCTTAAGGCTTTCCATCTGATCAAAAAAACCCATTTTGAATTTATGAAGCCCATGAATTAAGGCTGAATGTGTTTTACAGAGCACAAAGTGGAAAAGGAAAGGCAAACTGAGGCAAAGTACAAGATCTGACACAGAGGCAATTCATCCTGTGTTGCTCAGCATCTCTAAACATGATTATTCTTCAGGATGCCTGAATAAGAGAGTTGTATCTCCAAATTCTAAGAATCAAGCATAATAATTTAGCCTAGGTCATAAGCTGGGCTATCTCATGTTGTCGTGGTTTGAACTGGCTACGTGCTAAGCTCTCACAAAATTTGTTATTTTGCATGAGGGGACATCAATGATATTGAGGGAAACAAAAAATAATTTGCGAAGTAAAACAGGCACGCACTTGGGTAAGTACAGTATAAAGAAAGTTTTATTACTAATAGAACTAAAGATAAAAGAAATTATAGAAATTAAGGCAATAAAACACACTCTCCTCTCTTCTAACAGCCCCCTCCATTTACCAAACTTGCACAAAGGATGACACAACATGAGATTTTGGTCAGCAATGCAGGTTTTAAAAGTCTCTCTAATATTTTTAGGAAAAAAGGAATTTTTTCTTCTGCTTAAACGTGGTTTCTAAACTGGCACTAGCAGACAGACCCGCTTGGAAATTTGTTGTGTGAAACACCTCTCTCACGAAAATTCTGAAGTCTCTTTCACACTGCTATTCATGGGCTGTTGCCTGCCATCTCTCTGGCCTCGACAGAGGACACTGGCTCTGGGGGGCCCTTGAGCCGAAAGGGAACGAGGCTCGGGCGTTGTGTGGGTGGCTCATGCACAAGGAGAGGCAGCTCCCAGCGAAAGCACAGACAAGGCGCGGTGGTGCGGCAACGAAGAAGAATAAAGGGAGGCGAGAGGGGGTCTCCTCCAAGTCTCCTTTATTGAGGGGGTGTACGAGGGTCTGGAGTGGAGAGGTGCGGAGGGAGAACTCCGGGGA
>VZRR01010427.1:0-75879 GCA_013398015.1 Oreocharis arfaki | reverse complement strand
ATAGTTCTGGTGAAACAGTGGTCCTGTGGAAAAGGGTCTGGTCTTCGCCTGAAGGTCCAGTGATGCAGCTTCTTGTCCTCTGGAAGTCCAGCGGAGAAGGCTACCTTGTGCTTGACAAACCTCTGGTTATATCCAGGTGGGAAACGTTCAGTTCCTCCTCCTGGGCAGAGCATCTCACAATGGGGTGGTGAGGCACTGATGGGCCCATTAACAGGAGATAGTCTGGAGGGAGGAGGCAAGGAAACACTGCCCCACCTGGTTTCACAGCTCACAAAGGTGGTAGTAGAATACACTGCAACCCAGGACATATATGCATGTCTTCTCTGTTTGTCTCAGAGTTTGGCTGTAACAGTAGCCATGTAGGCTGCATCCCTTCTGGCCAAAATATTGGTCTGTCAAACTGCATCATTTTGCACAGAGAGTCCTTTCCCTGCAGTATATTTCAAATACGAAATGAGTTGCACTCTGCTCAACAAGTCAGAGGGTGAGTGCTGGAGCTTGGCACCTGCTAAATGCAGGAGTTTTGGAAAGCTTGTTTGCTCTTAGTGCTCACCTCTTTCAGGACAGTGTTTTGTGGCCAGTTATCAATGGAGAGATTGTGGAGTTGTTTTAAAGAATTAGAAACTTATAATGAACATTACATAAATCTTCAATTATTTGAGACTAAAAATTGAGACACTGCCTGTTTAACTGCTTTATTCGGACATGTCAGTGATTGCGAGTTCCGGCTAACTAACTGTGTCTCAAACTCAAACCCAGCCAAAAAAATATTTCTATTAAAGCTGCAGTTCAGTTCACCTGATTTATAATTGTCATCACACATACTTCTTAATGATTTTTTCATTTTGTCAAAATATGTTTGCACGTCATTAATGAATATTCCTCAGAGATACTATTCACAGATACAGACAGGCAGTGCACAGATAGTGATATGAAAGTGCTAAGGCCAACTGTTTAGTGGAACCAGAACTGTATGGCGTCTGCAAAGCATCTAAATTCCAGATGACTTTCCAAGTCCCTGGTTCCATTTCAAACATGTGACAAGGAAAATGAAAAAGAACCCCTTAAGTCACACACAAAAAAATAAAAATAAAAAATAATACTGCCTTGGTTTCCTTTCTGTGGGCTTTCTTAACTGCTTGTTCTGACATGATTTTAAGTTAAGGATCCTGTCACAAGAACTCTGACTGGTTTATGCTGTAATAAAACATTGGCTACTCAAAATACTCAGACATACAGTGAATTATGGACCATGGTGAGACCCTCCTCCTAGCATCTGCTTTCCAAATGAATGTGGTATTTCATTTAGCTCTGCACTGCAGGGATCTAAGTGGGAATACACTTTAATTCAACAAAGCTTAATATAATGTGTAAATGAGGAAAAATACATTATTGCTTGGGGATTTTGTTATACAGTCCAGAACACATTTTTTGTGTATTTGTTTTATTCCCATCTTTTTTATTGTCTTTAAATTTATATTTTGGCAAAAGAAAAATAGTTTCAAGGGGTGAGTCTGGCAGAAAAAACTTCCAAAGACAGTATCTTTGACAATTATAGGTACTAGTATATGAATAACCTTTGAGTCTAGCAGAAGATCGTAGGACAAGAGATCTGGAGATAGTTTTAGGCTTTGTTACTGGCACAATCCCTGTCTTTAGCATTGTAACAAACTTCTATTTCCTTTCCTCATGGGGGAGCAAATTACTACTGATGGTATTTATAAACTGCTAGAGAGCTGATGGAGATCTAATTTACTAGTATAAGTATTCCTGTGATTGTTTTTGCCCTCAAAAGCATCTCTAACAGTGAATTGTTTTTCTGCGAAAGTTGTAAATAAGCCTTATTTTGTTCTTAGAAAGGTCCAAGACAGTTCTTCAGGTGACAGTGAATTATTGATTGTTTGCCTTTTCTGTGTATTCCTAATATAGATCTGTCTACCAGTCTTCTAGTTATGGGACTTCCCAGAGTTACTGTTTTCAAAGACAACACTGACTGTTGTGGTGGGTTTCAGTGAGCACATTCCCAAGATGTTGTCATACTTCTAACAGAGCAGTGTTCAAAGCACAAGGTCTCAATCCCCTTCCTTAGTATCTTGTGGTTGCAGAACACGGATGATCTATCCTGACTTTTTTTTCTTCCTTTTTTTATGCTTCAGAAAGGACAGGCAGGCTGAATTTTTCTCAGCTAGTGAGCCACACAGATGAGGCCAATATTCTTTAAATTATAGTCTGTGTGTGCTTTTTCATGGCTGGATGATCCAGAGTATGAAGAGGAATGTTTGCTGAGACAAATTCTGCTGTCAGATTCATCAGCTCAATATGGCAATGTTCTTGTTGAACTGCATGTTACAGAGAGCAGATCTTGCATGGTCCGTTGACTGTTCACCTCCCTCTCCTCATCTTTTAAAATTTGTTGCAGTTGACGCTTGTGTGAAGAGATGTCTAGATACTTGTCTCAGTTACAATAACTTCCCTTGAAAGGTCTGTGAAAATGTTGCAGATGGAACAAAAATTGTCACATGCTTTCACTATCCAACAACTTCTTTATATATAATCAAGAGTTCTGCTGCGACCACTGCAGCCACATTTCATTGTTCTCTTACATTCACCAGACCGGGGTCTTCAAAATATTTCAAAAAATGCTGAGTGAGATGCTTCCTCCAGTTCATGTCTGCAGCTGACTCTAACTTGGAGTTTTTTGCTTATGGGAAACTTTGAACTCTGATCTAGGGCAACATGGGTCTTGGGTGTAGGAAGAGCTCTGAATATATTTTCTGAAGAATGGATTATTGAATTTTAACAACCTCTTTGGGAAGATTCCACAATGAGAGAAGATGTCTTTCTCTTTTCTCTTTGTGCTACATTCTATACAAGTTTTGAAATTAGGTATTTGTTACAGAAGAGACAAAAAATTTAGTGAAAAAACAATAATCCTTATTTTTTTAATAGGATACTTAAGAATAAGGAACTGATGGCTACAAACTTAATCTTGGCAAAATACCTTCTGAAAGCAACTAGGCAGTTCTTTCATAAATGTCCTAAATTTATCTTTTGTTGTGGAACTTGGTTTTCCAGACTTCAGACATAGTAAAAATTATCTGGGAGTGCCAGTCTGATCTCTGTCTCTCTTTGGTCTGTGGAAAATGTAGTACTTAACATTGATTAAGTGATCCTGTCCTTGAAATGAAGTGTGAATTTTCTGAGAGAATTTCATTGGAATGGTAGAGCTGAGGGCAACTTCGAGGAGACTCAGAAATGAGACGGATAATAGCCATTACTCCAACCATCCTAAAGAGAGTTTTGGGGGGTGAGAAAATTAGAGGAAGATGGAATATTGTCTATTAAAGACTTGAAATAAAAATGTCTGCTGTAAAAGATTGTGTGATGAAAGATAAACAATCTTTTTAAATAAGAAGGTGATGCTGTGGGTGGAACTAACAGTGAAGTGGTGAAGTGTCCTTAAGGCAGCTGTATTTCTTGTGATTGATCCAAACCTTTGGTAGAACAGCCTGTTTTGTGTCCCAAGTGAGAGTGGAAATAGGGTGATATCTTGCCTCTCTTTGACTTAATCTACAGCCTTCAGCTCATGCATTTTGCAGTGAGATTTTGCTGAGACTTAATCTGGTCCTCTTGTACCACTGTGACACTGCATGTTGCTGATGAACTCCTTTGCTTGGGAAAAGAAGTACCAAAGCTTTATACATCTGCTTGATCAGGGGATAGTTTTCTTTCTCAGTATCTTCAACTTTTAAAATTTGTAACTCTGTAATTCTTAATGCATAACACATTTTGCAAAGATATCCAAGGAAGAACAAACATTTGTACTCCGTTTCGTATTTTGAATAGAAAATCCCCAAGCAGTGCTTACGTACAGATCAGTCTACACACAATAAATGCATGAAAGGTGGGAAGAAAAGATAAATTAAAAAAAAATTTTAAGTACATCATGGTGACTTTTGGAGACCAGTCCCAGCATGTAATGCTAACAGACAACTTATTGGAAATGGAAACTAGGATTCTTGAGGAGATGATTCAGGAATCCAAGTGTTTATTTTGATTTTCAGATGGTTTGTAAGAATAAACAGAGGTACACATGCAAAACAGTTAATTTTTTTTTTTTTTAGGCTGCATGAGCCTGGGCTGCCTAAGCATGGAATCGGTCCAGTGATCACCTATGCATTTGGGAGGGTGGCAATTGTAATCACTTGTCTTGCATGTCTAAAGTCTCTTGTTAACAATATTGTTGTGATTATGTTTCATTTTTTAATGAAGTATGGTCTAAAACGCCCCAAACATGCATGAAAAGGGAGAGGTGACTAGAGCCTCCAAAACAAACTCCTGGCATTTCTGCTGAAGCATCTGTTCAATAGAGTCTTTTAGAAGAATATACATGAATTTGTCTGACACAGTACTGTAACTGAGTTTGAAATAAAGTTGTACATCAAATCAAAGCAAAGTTAGTTTTGTGGGTTTCTTTAGTAAATTAAATATTCACTGCAGGGGGAACAGAAAACCCAACAGAGTTTATGCGTATGCACATGCATATGCTATGAACTTGCCTTTAAACCTGCTAGATCTAAATCAGAGCAAAGATTAGAGAAGCTCCTTCAAGGAGAGATAGTGGAAAGCTGATGAAGATAGAGGAGAAACAGGGAATGACTGATGGTTGGCTAAGGTGAGAATGAAGCAGAAGATAGGAATACCATATTTTCTTGGTTTTCATTTTTTTTCCTTTGTGTAAAAATATACTTTCTGATCTTTTAATTCTCATTTTTTGCTTACAACTGTAGAAAGGTGACTGGAGGTAAAATCAGAGAAAATTGAGAAGTTATATTCATATCTTAAAAGAAGCTATAACAGTATGAAAATTCCAGGGTAAAATACAATCGTAGCTCCCTGGATGGAATGTGGTTGGCGTGCTTGAAACCTGTTCCACGATGATTCCCTGCACCCACAGTCTGCAACCATAACACCTGCTAAACAGGATGGAACAGAAGGTGGAGTAGAATGGAGACATCGTGGCCAGGCTCTCTGGAAATACTTGCAGGGAGGGGAACTCGATGCTACTTTGTGGTTGAGAAGCTGCACAGCAGGGGGAGGTAGGAGAAGATGTCCTGCTGCTGAGCCAACGCCATCACAAAGGTATCCACCTCCAAGGTACGACCACCCCTCACTGGGCATGTGATCTGTATTTCTTTCGACTGTGTCATTAAAAATGAAGTGAGAGAATTTTACACCAATCAGTAACAAAAATACGCATGGCTAGATCCACTCAAATCACCTAAACATGAAGAAACAGTATAAAAATAAGTTGAGGATGGGGGAAGTGTTAGGAAAGAGTCCGTTGTAACTAATAGGATTGTCTGTCTTCTCTCCCAAAGAGATGCTTATTGGGTGAGAATCACACACTGTATGTACTGAATACTTTCATTGTGGATTAGAGCTTGTCTGTATATTGCTTTGAATATGTTTTTGCAGTCAGTCAATCCTTGAACCTTAACCTGTCACAATATACTATTAATAGAGACTGTTACTCTGTAAACTGTTGGAGTGAATCCTTCACAGGTGATTGCATTAGCTGGCAGCAGGAAACATACTCAAATAAAGAGGAAGACCCACTGAGAATTCAGAAAATGAGTAGACCCACTGAGGGGTCTCCCTTACACTTTTCGGTATGCCATGTTGGTGTGTATCCCTGACCAAGTCAGTCGAACCACCCTCTGATCCAGCCGGACTGCTCAGTGAAGAGTCCTCCTAACAGGACACTAACAGACTGATTGGGAGCAAGGAGCTAAGCTTTCCTGAGGTGCTGACACACAAATTAAATACTGAGGGTAGAGGAAATCTCCCATTTTCGCATGTCAACATCTCATTCCATTTTGCTGGCACTCTTCTTCCTCACAGAGCTCAGAGAGTGTGTAAAATATTAGTTTCTCCAGTAGGTATTTGTTTACTGCTCTGACTCCCTGCATGCGAAGTGAGACATGGTACCTTTTCTGTGGTTAACTACCAGCATTTTCCAATATTTTGCCTATTTTTTAGCCTGAAGTCTTGGTTTGTCCAGCATACTGCCTGAGTACAACTGTGCTTCCTGCTCAGCAGCTGTAACTTTTCTACCAGACTCTATTCCTGTGGGAGTATATAGATGATGAAAATTCACTTAAGTTTCTGTGTGTATGCAGTATATACTTTCTTTCTTGGAGAATTTTTAGCCAAATTGGCAAGTTTTTCTCTAAGGTAGGACTTTTATATTTTCAAGAAATCTTACTATGAATAGTGCAAGTAATTTTTATCTGCTAATGATCCATATTACGGTTACCAAAAACCAGGTATAAAATTACAATTAGTTTCCTGCTAAAATTTTCAAGAGGACTTTCTTTGTCTTTTCTTCCCTGATGAAATATGCCATAAATATAAACCATATGATTTTCATTGTAGTCTTTTTCAACAATCTCATAAGTGACTGAGCAAGAGGCTTTTGTCTGTTCCAGGGCTCATTATGCATAAAAGTATTGTTCATGGGTTTAATAGGGCACCCTTGGAGAACTGTGGCATCTCTTGTTATTTCATGTACATATTGTACTAGAATTTCTCAGGCTGAGCAAAAATTATGCAGTTTTTTCAAAAAGAGCAAGAAGTCAAGTATTTAGGAATTGATCTAATGGACATGCAAGAAGGAAAGGAGAATTACTAAACTTGAGCACTAAGCATTTCTGTGGGCACTTCCTGACTTCTGCGTATGTGCTCAGTGCTTTTCTTTTCAGCATTAAAGTGGTGGTAGAAAAATAATGACAGCGTAGTTCTTGGTATCGGCATTGTGCATATTGGCAAGCAGTGATTTATTTTATATCTTGCAAGAATCGTATTATTTAGCTCACACTTGCATGCAATGACATGTAAAATTAATAGGGGAGCAATATTCTTTGGAGTTTAGAAAATGTTTGATTCCTGGAGCAGCAGGTTTTTTATGCCTTGTAAGATCTGATTACCTAGTTTAACCATGCATCTTATGAAATTTGAGTTCTGCCTTTCCCATTATTTAAATCACCTTGAGAACAATTGCAACTAAAATGTTGACCATTTTAAAATTCTATTTGAATTCAGAGAGTAGCACATGCCTCATCCCAAATGTTATCATTTGGGCAGGAAGGCAAAGGAGACATTTCAGTATCAACCAAAAAAGTAATTTCTGAGTCAAAACTATTAAACTGTGGCATGAAAAGAGAAATAGATAGTAGGAAAATATACTTGGGCAAATCTTCATCAGTAGCATCATGTGACCAACTTATTTAAATGGAGTTTTACTTTTCTTATTTTTCAGTGAGTTTCACATAGAGCTAGGTAAGGGGGCAGGAAGAGGTCTAAAGGAACCAGTTCGAAGTGAAGAGAATAACAGGAAGGCCTTGATGATCTCTGTGGGATTTGGAGCATGCTTTTGAGCAGAAAACTGTAGAGAATCTATGTGTCTGCTTCTTTTTTCTGAGACATTTATGAACCAGCTTGACTTTCACACGGAATTTGCTTATACCAAGTATCTATATTCTTTTGTTATAATTAATTAATGGACAAAATGGACTAACTTCTCCTCATGATCAAGCTTATCAAGTCATTGATGACAGATTTATTTGCTGCGCTTGTTTCTCAAATACATTTTTAATGGCTCTCTTATGTTTTTATTGACTTACATTAATTTAAGTTGCATTTTATTTTAATTCATGACATGTAAAACCTGGCATTTATCCACATTACCAAAATATCTTCATGCATGTTTCTCCAACTTAATTGCTCCTGAAAAAAAAATAAATCCAGGGCAGTCTATGTCTTCTCACATTTCTTTATCTGCAAGTTCAGTTTACACCTTTTCTTGTTTAAAATATCCTGAATTGTTTGTGCAAAAGAACTGCAGAAGGAAATGTGAAAAAATGAAGGTTCCTTTTCAATAATATTGTTGCTAATTGCACAGCATTTCAGTAGCACAAATCGTATCCAAACTTTGAAATGTTGTGGAGGTTTAGATGGGTTTATAATCAAAAATGCATAAACTTTAGCTTTTGATAATGTATTTCCTTTTTGTTTCTCATCCTGTTCTGAGTAGATGACAAAGCATCACCAGAAACACTGCAGAGGCAAAGGCTGTAGCTGACCATTGAAATGACCTTATCACGTCATACAGGCTCACTTCACTGGCTGGTTGTGATGATGGAGGTGGTAGAAAAGCCTCTCATCTGTGCATAAAAGCAGATGCCTGAGATTTTGCCTAGCATTGTACCAGCCTAAATTAATTTTTATTCAATTGCAGCAGGGTGCAATTCACCAGGGCAAATGTGAAAATAATCTAGTTTTATTCCAAAAATAAAACATGAGAAAGAAAAATGAAATGAGGACATACCATCACTTATACAGTGCTCAGAGAGCACCCTGTTCTTCTGAATTTCATAGTGTCCTACCTCACTTTTCAGTTGGATTAATTTTCCTTATCCTAAAGTGTAACATAAAATACAAGACAGGAACTTTTAAGTTAACTTTAAATCCACTAAGGAATTCATCCCAATTATGGGCAAAATATTAAGTCAGATCTTAATCCCCTCACAGTGCAGCTGTTCTTTGGTTTGTACAAGGCACTGCTCCTAGAGAAAAGTATTTAGAGATCTTAAACACATGTTGTACCATGCATAAGAAGGGTTCTGTCAGAAGAGAAATGTGAAGTGAAATAATGGCTTTCTCACAAGCATGTTCTCCAGTTCTCTGTTGAGCTAAAAATAGGGTTTATTTTGCCCTGATTGAGCTTCTCACCTTGCCCTCCATTGACACATTTAATCAGATTTAACATCTTCCATGCAATTTTTGTTAGCTGTTTCACATATTATTTCTCCAGTAGTATTTCAAGATTTTCTACCTTTTCTGTAACCCAGTCACATTATCTTGCAAAATCTTCATTTTCTTCTGCTTAAAATCTTGGTCTCTGATGCTTTCAGATTTGACCCCACTTTTGCCAATCCTCTTCTTTCATTTGCAGAGGTATTTATAATAGTTTTGAAAGAATTAATTTGTTCAAGTGAAAAAGCTAGTGCTAGCTGTGTTACCATGGTAACTGACTCCTCTTTCTTGGGAATTAATGAGATTCTTGGTCATTTGGCCCTGCAGGAACAGTGGTTTCAGTAAAAAAAATAGATACTATGTGACTTTATCTGTCTTCAAATACCAGTGGCCTAGTTCTTAACTTACATTCATACTCAGTGATTTAATTTAGCCCGACATCAGCTGACTAACCTCTGGTTTACACTGGTGAGAGAAAAGGAAAGTAAAAACATTCAACTATGCATGCTTTGGTATCATTTAAGTGGTGGCTGCTAATGCAGAATTTGATGATGGGTTCAAATCACACACAAAGGTCTTGGATGCATAAAGAACAGAACCCTTATTTAATTTAAAAGATTCAGTCTTATAACTCTTGAAAAAATTACTTCCTCTAAAGACTTAGAATATTTTCCTTACTGCCATTTTTTTGCTCATGTTTTGCATCATGAGTTGGAGGGGTTGAGAATACGAAAAAATGAAAGAAATACTTTGCTTCGATTCTTGTATCAACTCTAATTAAGCAAAAGAGTGTCCTCAACATGTGAGAGATTCTGAGGAAAAAACCTGAGGACAGAATCCCTTTGAACTTCAAAATATGTTGATCAGGATCTCAGCTTCAGAACAAGCACCTGCTGAATTTGCAATGGGTTAAGCCAATGTTTCACACTCAAAGGTCCTCAAACTTTTGTAAATTCAGCTCTTCATTTTTATAAAAACCCATATTTAATAACTTGAAACCATTACTACTTAATGCAATTCTAATACCAAGAAAAATCATTCCAATGTCAGCTGTCTTTTCTATTCTGTGCAAACAAGTTTCATGTTATGACTAAATTTTCTGTTTGAAAAGTGTATCTGAATTATTATAATCTTCACATTCATGTTTTTCAGAGAGTTAATTTCTTCAAAAACGTGAATAATTTTCAAACTCTGGTTGTTTACGATTTGTTCACAAGGATGTTTGAAGCTTGCCATGACCCTTTTATGTAAAGTGTATCATAGGTCTATAGCATCATTTAGGTTGGAAAAGACCCTTACGATCATTGAGTTCGACCATTGACCTAACACTGCCAAGTTCACCCTTAACTGTGTCCCTAAGTGCAACATCTGCATGTCTTTTAGTTACCTGCAGGGATGGTGATTCCAGCGCTTCCCTGGGCAGCCTGTTGCACTGCTTGGTAACTATTTTGGTGAAGAAATTTTTGCAAATATCCAATCTAAACCTCCCCTGGGGCAACTTGAGTCATTTCCTCTCATCCTGTCCCCTGTTACTTGGGAGGAGAGACTGGCAATCTCCTTTCAGGGAGTTGTAGATAGCAATAAGGACTCCCTTGAGTCTCCTTTTCTCCACGCTAAACAACCCCAGCTCCCTCAGCCACTCATCACATCTTGTGCTCCAGACTCTTCACCAGCTTTGTTGCTGTTCTTTGGAAACACAAATACATTGCTGTCCTTTTCCTCGTTTCCTACTTTCACTGTCTGACTTATTTAACCAAACCAGCAAGAATCTTTTTTTTAATAGCATTTAACACCATAACATTATTTTTTCTGGTTGTCATATTCATAAGAATACAGACTGCAAATGCATCCTGAGTTTTTAGACGAAGTTGTTTTATCACCTAATGTTATGAATACTATGTTTCAAAATTGCCCTGCTTTTGATTAAAAGTCAGTTATACCTTGAGAGGTTTTTTCCCTTTCTCACACTGACTTTAGAAATGCTAGCAAAAAAATCTATTGTATTTCTTTTCAAACAGCTGGAGTACTGAGGAGTGTTGCCCCTTTTCTATTATTAGTAAAGAGAAAGCAAATTACAGGGATGGTCTTTTCAATAATCATAAGGTCTTTTAAAAAGTTCCATTGTGCTGCATGGATCACTGAAGAATTTCACTTACAGAAACCGGGAACATTTCGCCAGGCTAAGGTTCACTGCTTTAAAAAAGTTTGTCAATATAATACTAATATTGTTCTTAACAATATGATGAGCTACAGAAATTTTTTCAAGAAAAGCTGTTTTAATTAGAATTAAAATCATTTGCAAGAAAATTCAAAGCCTCTGGACTCGCTCCGACAGGTCCATGTCCTTCCTGTGCTGGGACCCCAGAGCTGGATGCAGAGTTCCAGGTGGGGTCTCATCAGAGCAGAGCAGAGGGGCAGAATCCCCTCCCTCTCCCTGCTGCCCATGCTGCTTTGGATGCAGCCCAGGACACGTTTGTCTTTCTGGGCTGTGAGTGCACATGGCTGGGTCATATCCAGCCTCTCATCCCCTAGCCACCCCCAAGTCCTTCTCACAGGGCTGCTCTTGATCTATTCATCCCACAGCCTGTATTAATATAAAGCATTGCCTTGGTCCAGGTGCAGCTCCTTGCACTTGGTCTTGTCAAACCTAATGTTGTTCCTACAGCCTCACTTCTTGGCCTTGTCCAGGTTCCTCTGGATGGCGTCCTGCCCTTCAGGTGTGTCCATCACACCACACAGCTGAAGGTGTACCTGACCTCACTGTCTGTTTATCTAAAGAGGATATTTTTTATTTTCATGCCTTGTAAAATACAAAGTACAATGCAAAAAATGGTAGTGCCTTAAAAGGTACCTGCCCTCAGATCACCTGCTTGCCATACACATACAGGGAGAAGCAAGTGGCATAAATGGAACTGACTTGGTGGAAGCTGAAACTTCAAGTGAGAACAAATGATTGCCAATACTCAGGGCCTTCTACCAGCAACATCTTGTGGGCATACGCCCTTCTTTTTGGTAAAGCCATGTACTCTTCTAAGACAGAGGGCTGGCTATTTCAGAGAGATCAGTATGGTGGGACATGAAAGTGAATATCTTATTGGCCCGCCCTTGAGGCACTCAGAGTAATCTTCTTCCTGCAGGAGCTCATTCTTGTAATACTTCTTGCAACCTGTATCTAATGGAAGATTTAATATAGTGGCTTATGTGCAGCCAGTGTACAATTCTACTCAATAAACAAACTGTAGTGCCCTTTATTTCCTCGAGAGTATGGGAATTTAGCAGAAAATACACCTTCCTCCCCTCAGCTTGTCCTCAAAGATCATATGGTCTGGGTGTGGCTGGGTCAAATTTCTGACTGTACTAAATTTAGCACTGTAAGTCCGGTCAAGTTCAAAAGAATTTGAAGCATAGGTGCAGTTTACCAGTCCAGCACTATAGGTCTGGTTGCACTCAAAAAGCACTGTGCACAATCCAGATTCACAGTAATGAGGTTTGTTGAAGCAACAGAAGAGCACATTCAGGATTGCCAGTGATAAATGCACTAAATACAGAGTGTTAATGTGTCAGCTCAGAAAGTGTCTGAGAGATATTCTAATAGTAGTGTATATATATGAAAATGGATATTCTCAGGTGTGCTACAATGCAGTTGGAGGTGTAAAGCTCACCTAAGGGCATCCCTTCAGGAGAGGAGGAAGAGGAGAGACACAGTCCATCAGTTGATGCCAAGCAGGCAGAGATATTTTTCCCCTCCAGGTGTGTTTTCCCCACTCCAGCCTTTTCTGCCCTGAAGCCCACCTTTTATACTATAAATTTTGGCCCATTTATGTATCAATCCATGTTATCATCGATTGATAACAATCACATGTTACGGGTGGGGTTTGGTGGCTTTGGTAATACGTGCATTGCACAACATGTTGTCCTTCATTTGCATCCCAAAGGATGATAAATTAATCTGATAATGGGGTTCAATGAAGGTCTTAGTTACTTTTGGTCGGGACTTATAGTTAGCAAGAGAGGTACAATAAACACTTTGGTCCTCCTCCACATACTGAGATTGCAGTAAAAGTTGCCTGACCCTCTTCAGAGGGTCTCTGCGCTCATCCTTATCTCTTTAATGAACCAGATCTGTAACAAAGGTTGTTTTATTGTGTTAAAAAAAGCGTGGCAATTGGCTGGTAGAGGGGTGTGGTATTTTTCTGTGCCTTGCTGAAATAACACCAGGCCATGAGACCTCTGCTTCAATCCAGACACCGTTCAGTTGTTAGGCTTTGCTTAGACAAGGTGCAAGGTAAGCAAGAGACTCAGCTCTTGATTTCCTCAACCAACTTCATCAATTCACCACCTTAAAGCAATACTGCGCAATTCTGACTGTTTACCACAGCCTTCCCTGCTTATCCTGAGTGATTTTGTAGCTCAATCTCATGTTAAGCAGCTACAAGACAAATTGTTTTATGATGGTAAAGGTACAGACTACTTTGCGTTTGTTTATTTTCTTTATCAGAAAGAAAAGCTCAGTATTTACTCATAAGAATGTGAAATAAATTCCATTACATGGAATTCTTTCCATTTATGTCATGTGCCTATATAAAAAATGTTACGGAGAAAGGCAGGATCTTCTGAGTATGCATTCGTGTTACCTCAATTCCCAGAAACAGCCTGTGGTCCTGTTAAAGCACTCCATCTGTTTACAGATTGCAACAATTTTTAAGAGCACAGATCTGAATACATCTGTTATTCAGACTGGATTGACGAGCCCATCAGTACTGCCTTCCTTTTGCCTGCTGTAGTTCATTCCAAGTTCATACTCACATTAATTGATTAATCTTCTGCATTTGGGTTGCAACGGAGGCCTTCACAGTCAGTGACTGCTCTGTCCTAGTTTTAATCCAAAACCCCAATCTGAAGTGCATAATACTAGACTTTCATGACCTTCAAAACCTGTTTGTGAGTTTCTGGATGAAATTCAAGGTACTGGCTTGACATCTACATTGTGCATGGCATGTAGAATGTACCTTCTTAAAAACACCTCTCCAAGTTTCTGCATATGGAATTGTTTAAACTGGAGAAAGGAAAAAGCTTTTTTGTGGCCCTCAGTTTTGAGATGTCTTTTTTTTTTATTTGCAATTTAGAGTAGTGATCTGTTAATGTCCTAGATACTTTGTGAAGTAGATTTTTGTATTTTCTGTAGTTTTCACTATACTTACTTTTAAGAATTGTATCCCAATCTCTTCTGTGGAACAAGGGAGAATAATTACTGTTAGAAATTTTTTGACAGTGCTAAAAAGCCCCATTTCAACACTTCTCTCTTGTTCTGCTGTGTTAATTAGATATACCATCTGCTAATGATCTTCAGCTTATATCATGGTAACACTGAATTTTGAATTTTTATGCATTGGCATGTGCATTCACACCCTGTCTGGTGCTCCAGCAATGTCTGCTCTGATCCCCATTGTGTGTCACTGAAAGCTTCTTTGGAGATCTTTCCTTAATTTCCTTCTTCCTTATTCATCACACATTAAGAGGGGAGAAAAATACCGTGTTTCACTTTTTTAAAAATTCTGCAAATAAGCAAAGAGATGTCAAAGTACTCCCTGTTAACTCAATTAGCTACTATATTATTCTTCTCAGGTCACAAGTGTTAATTTGTTGTGGCCAATAGCAATGTTATTTGGGGACTGCTTAAAAGACCCTGATTTTGAACTTTGCTGCAGTGAATGGGATTTTGTGTGTGGAGGGGATGTTATATGATGTTTGAGAGTCCTTCCTACAGCATGAAACACAGCAAACTCTTTTTTGATCATAATCCATCAGGCTTCAGTCACAGGCTGTAGTACATATGATGCAAAGAAGACTCAATACCTGTGACATGCTCGTCTTTCTGCACATAAATCTGGAGTGCTATTGTATATACTGAGGTGTAGAATCACAGGAAGAAGCTTATTTGTATGCTTGATTTTATGAAAAGAATAAAAATTTTTAGGAGGTGGCAAAGAAAAAAATGTCTTTATCCAGCAGCTCTGTGAAATCTAATATATTTGATAAGGAGATGCAGGTTTGAAGTCTAAAAACACCTAAAGGACATTAAGTAAGAATCCAACTGTCCACATGTAGGAAGCAACGTAATGCTCTCTTTGTCCTTCAGCTCTTTATCTGCTCCTACAGCTCTTTTATAAATGAGGTTTAAGCTTACAAATAGTATAAAAGCTTATTAAATTCCCTGAACCACTGGGAGTATTTTTGTGGGGTCTCGTAGGTTTTTTTTTGGTTGGTTGGTTTTGTTTTGTTTGTTTTCCCCACCCACACCCCCACCCACACCCCTTTAACATATTTTCCTTGTATGACCTCTGAGGTCTTTGGAAGAGAAATAAGAGGCCTCTTGAACAGGAGGCATACTCAAGTGAAGATCATTATATCAGTTCAGATACCAGTTTTACCAAAATACATTGTCTAAGGACTCAAAGAAAGTCAACAACAGGTTGCTATTTGGCTTATCAGGTATAATTACCAGAATCAAATTACTGTCAATACACTGCATGCTTGTTTTTAAATTTAGCTCATATTTTCCTGCTCATCTGCTTCATACAGCTTGCTTTTGAGCTGGTTGAAGACACTTTCCAGGAGAAACTGTAATTGTCATGTTGTTATTAGGTTCCTGTATTGTTCTTTGGTCATTGTATAAACCTAATTAGAATTTTCAGCAAATACTCACCTGATGTTTTTCATTAAGCAGCCTGGGAATCACATATTCACAGGAACATAATGTCCTCATGGAAAGGCTGACAGCACAGCTTTTTGTCTCACATTTTAAATAGCAAATTTAATGTCATCAGTGCTCATTCTTTTTCATGAATATCATCACCATCTTAAAAAAACGCTTTTGCTTAATCTCCAAACAGTAGCAGCATCTGTCTCATATCGTAATTCAAAAACAATGAAGTATGATTGTAATGACACCTCCCAAATATATCTTTTTCTTCTAACATGCCTTAAATTTTGTTCAGACCTCTTACTTATTTAGAACATGGGGCATTGTACTGGTTTCAGTTGGGGTGGAGTTAATTTTCTTCACAGTGGCTGGTACGGGCCGTGTTTTGGATTTTTGCTGAACACAAGGTTGATTGATACAGAGATGTTTTTGGTTTTTCTGATCAGGACTTATACAGAGCCAAGGCCTCTTGTGCTTTTTGCACTGTCACAGTGGCAAGGAGGTCAGGGGTACATGGAAGGATGGGAGGAGACACAGCTGGGACAGGTGACACAGACTGAGCAAGGGGATGTTTCAGACCATCATGTTCAGTATACGAAGTGGGAGGAAGAAGGAGGAACTGGGAGGGGACATTTGGAATGGTAGCATTTGTCTTCCCAAGTCACTGTTACTTGGGAATGGGGCTCTGCTTTCCTGAAGACAGCTGAACACCTGCCTGCCAGTGGGAAGCAGTGAATTAATTCCTTGTTTTGCTTTGCCTGTTTGCATGGCTTTTACTTTCCACATAAAACTGTCTTTATCTCAACGCATGAGTTTTCTGGTTTTTGCCCTTCCAATTCTCTCCCTGATACTGCTGGTCAGAGAGTGAGTGAGCAGCTGTGTGGGCCTTGGCTGCTGGCTGGGCTAAAACCACGACAGTAGTTTTTTTCAGCTTCCTCATTGAAGAAAAATTTAGATATTATAACATTACCTGGCCAGCAAGGCTTGCTTTGTAGGGATTTCCTTCACTTAAAACAAACAAAGAAAAGATTGTAAAGGCCACTTATAAAAGAAAATTGCATTGAAAACAAGATACAAGCATAAGAAAGATTAGCATCTTTCTCGAAGCTAAGGGCATTTTCTTTTAAAATCTTTATATTTTGGATCAAATATTGATGCTTACTTACAAAAAAAGATGTATTTTGGGGCTGGCCTATCATTCCATATTTCTGAGGTGTTAGTTTGTGACTTTCCCGTTTTTCATCCTGTAGAACATTAATGGGTTTAAAATAGAAATCTGAAGTGCTTCTTCTCATTCCTTCACTATTTACTTACTCGTTTGATATATGAGACGGTCTTTAACTTTTTAAAGTCGTTTGCAAAGATGAAACAGATTAGCTTGTGAATCTTAGGAATCCTGAAGAAGTAAAAACAATAGGTGCTGCACAGACAAACTGAGTTTTTTGACTTCGTGATGAACAAAATAATGTGTCGGTGAGGCACTCCTTAGGTGGTGCTCAAGACTCACACGTGATTTGAGTAGCAGATACCCAATAAGGTCCATGCAACCCAAATAATTTAGGTTAAGATCAAGTCCACTGTGGAAAGTAAAAGTATATATTTTTCATGTATTTGGCTGGTTTAGATGACAGATTAATAAGCTTAAAATGTTTAACTCCCAGTTGGTTTTGTAGCTGACAAGCAATGCAAGTGAATATTTTCCTTTTATCTTCTTTCCTGGAATACACCAATTATATCATGATTCTACAACGAAATATCCGTCATTGAAACAGAAAATGCAAAACATCAGCATAATTACTGACTTAATAAGTCATTTATATGGATGCTGTCAAAGGAGAAGGGTTGTATGTCTTAGGTTACTGAGATCTGCAGCATATTGTAAATGTTACTGTTAGTCTATCAAACCAAATTCACCGCATTGACTTGGATGGATGGTCCATTATAAGGACAGGGTCATGAGAAAATATTTCAAATACCTTGAGGAACAGATTGCTATTCTGGAATTTCAGCAATTAACTTGGTTTTGCAGTTTTTAACAATAAAATTGGTTTTGCAGGGCATGTGTTATGTTGTGTGCAAGATGAAAATCAGTTTGACATTTAAAGAAAATTAATTTAATCCAATAATTTTTCTTCATTGGATGTAATAGATTTTTCTTTCCACACAACTTCTACAAGTCAACAGAATTGATTTTCCACACGAAAAAAGTGTAAAAAAAATTACTGTAGATGAGTATAACAGCTTTGTTGTTTTAAAGTATAGAGGTGCATAGGCAGTGAGAAATACTTGACAATGTTTTCAAAAGTACATCTTGAGAAAGCGAATGAGAACAGGTCTAAAAATTAAGTGTCAGCAGCTCTTTCTTGAGCCATACTCTGTGAACTACTTTTTACAAACTCAATTTCCAGATGAAGTTGGCTGAGCAGATCAGTAGTTAAGGTGGCAAACTGCTCCATTTTAGGCTACTTTGAGCTACTGACAACAGTCATATGGAAGAGAATGCAGTTATAGAGAATCCTTATATTAAATGTTTTTGAAGAACTTTGCAAAACTGTTGATTGCTTGCCTCTGTACAAACTCTTCTGGCAAGCTCCACTGCAGAAGTCCCCCTGCAGCACTGGGTACTAATGTTTTTATTTACAAGAAAACCAGTGTTGTACAAGGCAGTTCATTAGAAAAGAAAAGGGTCCTTTCCTTGTTTCCATAACTCTTGAAATACTTCCTTCAAATCTAAAGTATATCATTGTATGGCATTTCTGAACATACCTGCATATTTAATTCTGTTTTTGGCTTGAGGGTGTTGAGTATATGGAGAAACCCTGAATATCTGTAGGGACAGATATAAGTATGTTTGCAGTATTCTGAAAAAGGGCTCTTGAATAGTTTCAGGCTTCATCTTTTTCCTTCAGCATTTTCTTAAACATTGGGAAGAATGTGAGAGGTCTGAAAAAAGGAAGTTTTCTAACTCATGAGCTAATCCAAGTGTGTTACATGCAGTCTTTCTAGAATCTTGTAGTATGTATGTGATCTCAGAATGAAAGTGTGCAAACTATGTATATTTTTTGACCTTGGAGCTCCAAAGGTGTCAAAATGTTAAGATGGGTGGACTGATCATTTGGAAAATAGTGGGACAGTTTTATAGACTTCAGCATATCATAAAGCAAATGGTAGCATCTGCCAAGATGAGAATATGACATGACAAGCACTATTACAAAATTTTCAGTGCTATTAGGAAATAAGTGGTCTATTCCTCAGTCCACCACAGGAAAAACGGGCATTCAGTGAGTAAAACTCTATTTTTACTACTTTCAGGTGAAAAAGAAATAAGAAAAAACTGTTAATTTCTTGTAACTGCAGGAAACTTATTACATTTGCTGTTTATTCCCAGTGGATTTCTGTGTCTTTAAAGAAAAACATACTATGAAGGAACAAACAAACTTAGAAATGTAGTGGTATGCACAGAAAAATCTTTTCTGGTTCATCAGCTTGATTGAGACATCTATGTAAATCCCAGAACAAAAAACAATGAGAGCAAAAAGTCAGAAGAGCATTCTAACATGGCCATTCTTTCAGGAGTGCGCGAGGAGCTATTTAACATTTGCATTGGGTTCTGCAATGGAGGAAAGAAAATGGAGATCCCATCTCCTGTCATGAGTGGCTGACGTTTGATGCATCAGTACAAAAATTTTTGAGAAGTTTATTTGTTTTTCTTGATTTCTTTGAACAATCAAAGGATCTCAACAACATCCTTTTCCCAACTCATGAACCTGGTCAGGTATTATAGGAGAAGGAGATTGAGATTCTCTCAGCAGACAGCAGCAACAGCTTGGTCTGTCCCATTTATTTCTTGCTATGCAGGTCTCTAAGGGTGATGCTGTCTTTGTGGGAATGGCTAGAAGGCCACAGATGGAGATGTGGAAATCAAAAACTCAGCTGTGCCATGGGTGAGCAGGAAATAACAGGAACAGATTATCACTGGCAGAAGTTAAAGGCTGATATCTTAGTTTTGTTGTGCTGCAGTAGAAAACGGAATTTTCTTGGAAAGGGGGAGAAATGTAGATTCTGGTTAGGTAGAGTATTTTGCAACTGCATTTCATGTTCATCAGACAGTCTCATCTGAATGCTCACCCTATTTCCCCAAATTCTGATCTCTTAGAAATTTTTATTTAGAAAACTTCCAGCATAAATATTTGCATTTTTCTTACTAAAAATAAATTATCCTTGTGAAATTTACTTCACTTTTATTTTAAAATAATAAATACCCTCTTAACCATTTAGATGAAATGAAATATTGTGATTTGACTTGAACATCTTTCCTTCAGTTTTAAGATAATGAAATCAATCTGCCATGAAAGCATACATAATTTTGTTATTGCATACCAATATATATTTTATTTTTAAAAAATTATGGGGTTTTTTTGATGCATCTATTTCGAGACAGTAGGAAATCTCTCACTTCGTGTGGAATGAGTCAATTCTGTTCCTTTCTACTGAAATAAATACCAAGAACATTTGTACTGGAGAAACATGAAAGGAGCAGTGTGGCTGGTTAAATCTGGAATTCACTAGGTGTGTTGTTCAATTAATATGCCCTCGTACATTACCACTGTGTAAGCAGAAACCTGTAAGTGCATGGTACTTGAACTGAGAGTTGTATGTCTTATTAAGACCACAGAAAATAAACGTAATTTAAGCACCTAGCATTTTAAAGGAGGATTTCTTCATGTCTCTTGAGATGATCTCTTTGTTCCCAGGAATACTGATCCTATTCAAGGTGACTGCTTTTAAACAATGCCCTTCCCTTTTTAAGGGTGCTGCATTTTGGAATGGTGCTGTTGTACTTTCACGATGACACAAGGCACCTGATTTCCTTTTAATGGTCGCATCTCATTGAGATTGCCTTTGCCAGCAGAAACAAAAGAATTAGAGAATGAATTTAGAATTCATGTGCAAAGATTTTTATAAAAGGTCTCCTGTAAGCTTAAGTGAAGTTCTCTTTTTATAGAAATCAGTATATTTTATTTCGTATATTTAATATATTTTTAGTTTTTAATCAGTTTAATGTTAATTATATAGACTTGCATTTCAAAGCCTAGTCAATTACATTAATTTCCCTGCATATAGTTTGTGAAGATTGTTTGTTTTACATATTCCATATAGACTTCTGTGTGTTAATGGCAGTGTCCTGTGTAAGCACTGTTTTTTGTGTCAGTGTGAAACGACCTCTTTCTAGTCCCTTTAGTGGAATAAATCTAGTGAGTTGTATGGAAGTCTGAAGTGCTAAATACCATAAAAGGCTTTCACTTATTTGGAAATTTTATTCAGCTTTTGAAAATGCAGTTTGGAGTTGCTATAAAGGTCTTAAACCATTTGTTCTAGAACCTGGGAATTTGTCATTGTGCTAAGGTACCTAAAAGCAGTCTTGCAAAGGCTTATTAATCAGCATTTCTCTATAACCTAGTGCTGAATGCTGACCCTGAGCTGTCACCAGGAGTTAGGATGCACTTTGGTTTGAGATGTCCTTCATTTAAAGACACTTATTTTGTTTCTGCCTGGATAAAAGCACATTAAAATGAGTGAAATATGGATTTTATGACGGGAAGGCTGGAAAAATAGAGGCTGATACATACTTGAATATTTTAAAAAGGCAGTGGGTTTTTACTTGCTTATGCTGCAATCGAAGAGTCTAATACAAGTACTACATAGCACCCCTGCAACCAGAGTGACACAGTGTTTAGTATCCAAAGCAAGGCACTGCATGATTAGGAAGAAGCTGTTGATTTTTTTTCCCCTACCAGCTTAAAATACACTGTGTGGTATAACCACAGCCAACAACTAAGAACCTACACAGATGCTCACTTACTGCCCACAACCACACAGTGGGATGGGAAGGAGAAACAAGAAAAAAAAACCCACAAACCCAAGGGCTGAGATAAGATTAAATAAAATTAAAATAAAATTTAATAATAGTGACAACAATAGTAATAATATTGGGGTGAAAAGAAATTCAACAGAGAGAGAGAGATAAAACCCGGGAAAGACAAGTGATACAGAATACAATTGTTAACCACCTACTGACCGAGGGCCAGACCAGCACCGATAGGCAGCTCTCAGCCGACTGCCCCCAGTTTATAAACCGGGCATGATATTCCATGGTATGATATATCCCTTTGGCCAGTTTGGGTCAGCTCTCCAGGCTGTGCTCCCTCTCAGCTTCTTGTGCACCTGCAAAGCCCTTGGCGTAAGGTAAGCACAACTTAGCAACAACCAGAACATCAGCGTGTTATCAACATTATTCTCAGACTGAATCCAAACAACAGCACTGTACCAGCTGCCTGGAAGAAAATTAACTCTGTCCCAGCCAAAACCAGGACATACAGCTTTGAGCCATGCCAGTTATGCAAGTGTTAGAGCTGCTTTACACGTTAGATTTTACAGTTACACAAAGGATGTGTGCAAAAAATTTAAACTCTGACGTTATGTTTACAATGTTTTGTGAAAGAGTTAATAAAAGTACTAAGGATCAGATCAGTCATGTAACATCAGTCTTGCACACCTGTTTCAGGTATAGTTATCTTAAAATTCTCCAGAATACGTTTAAAAGACAACATTGTGTTTGAAAGATAACATTATATTCAATCTCTTTTACTTGTTGAAGTTGTCAGTCTAAAAAAAAATAATCTCAGCCTAAAATAAAGAAGGCGTTCTTTTTAAAATTTATGTAGTCTTTTAGAAAATGCTGATTATAGTTTCACATCTATCTTTTCCTGCTGTGTGGCTTTTCAGATTAATCTTTCAGGTTTGCTAAGTAGAGATGATCACACCATGTTGCAGAATTTTTCTCCCACCAGTTTCCTGTGCATAAATACCACAGTGACACCAGTGCAGCAGTATTTAAACATTCAAATTCTGTGTATCAATTTTAGGAAATATTTTTTCATTGCCCAGGTCAGTCCTGTCTTGTGAAGAGATCAAAATCACTGACCTTTTTCAGTTAGAATTCTGACTAATACGTGCAAAAATATACAGTAAGTTATTATGTTATGCAACTATACAGCATTTCACAGAGACTTTAGTAGTAAAATTGTTTGTAATTGAAGACAGTGGCAAACAGAGCAAATAGAAGTGTAATGGATTCATAAAAATAGAGAGAAAATAATTTGGGAAGGAGAGGTTTTGGAGGAGATGGAGAACAGAAATAATTCATAAAATGATGCAGGGCACACTAAGGAGGCATATTATAGTTTGTGATCATGGCAGATCTGACTGAACTGTAGAATGTGACAATCATTAAGAAATACTGAAAATAAAGATTTTAAGACACATTTATTATTGTAAATACATGATTTATGGATACTGATTAGAGGTTAGCAAACAAAATACACAGGCAGAAAAATGTGATGTTGCCATTTTGTATATGCTTTCACGAAATAAATCATAACTTACTTACCCTTGCAAGAGCCTAGATTTTGGGTTTTTTCTCTCTTAAAACTGTGACAGGTTGCCTACTCTAAAACTATATGATTGCTATCTAGTGAATTTGTGCCACTGCCAGAGTAATTTATTTATTTATTGTTTTTAAATCCTCCTTGTTAGAGCCTTCCTTCAAAAACCCTGGCTTCAGATACTGACATTGAAAGCAGTGAGAAGAAAACTCAGTTTATAACTTCATATACCATGAAGTATAGCCATGCTGGGCTAGCCTTGATTCTAGACAGAGAGCATGAGAAGAACTGGAAACCAGGACTTTCATATGTATAAATGAATATATTTGATCTGGGGTGGACTATACAAGAGAAATAGAGAATCTTATTAGAACTGTTCAAGAGAGAATTTCCTGAATAGCCTGAAAACTGCTTTGGTTCAGCTTAAAGGAGGGGAATGGAAGCTGAAGGAAATATTGATAGAAGCCAGAGAAGCAGGGGAAGTTTTCAGCCATCTGAGCAAAGGATACTACCGGAAAAAGGCAAATATAAATAAAAAGAACTGCCTTCTAAAACCAAGGCAGTGGCAGTTCCTCTGTTTTGGTGCTTAAATGTTCCTTGTTATGTGCTTAAATTGATACAGAATCACTTGGTTTTTGACTCAGTTTGAATGTAAAGTCTTACTTGTAACTTTGAATAGAAAGTATTCATCACTCTGTTTTAAAATTAACTCAGAATTACATATATGGTCCAACATATTTTTTGTTACTTCTAAAAATTTCAGGAGAGACTGAGCTTGTTAAATCCCTTTGTGCACTGTTGTGAAGGCTTTGAAGTTGTGACCTCCAATTTGTTTGTGTGCGTGGACAGGGTTTGCCTCATACGTGTTTTCGCCTCCTCTTTGTGGTGTGGAATTCTATGAGACTCCATGAGGAGTACATGTGCATTAGTAATGAATATAGCATTGAGCTTACATGCAGGGTGTGCAGCTTAATGAAAAACTGTCAGGACTTCTACGTTTTGGTAAGCATGTCATGAAACATAAGAAGTTGAAGAGGCAGCAATGCCTGGTGTGACATTCCTAGTGGGGATAATGCCTAGAGGTGTTGTTTCTGCCTGCTATCTTCTTCCAGATAAATGAATTTTGGTTCAAGAGCTTTGCTCTGCCTAATCCAGATACTGACTTTGGCAGTATTTAATTTTGATTTATTCACTATTTAGCATCACTTTGCTGGGTGCCTTACAAAAAAGAATTACAAATCAAGTGCCATTATTACTGCTTTTCAGATCAGAGAAGAGGTGTCTTAAGTCACTCGTACTCGTCATCTGACATTAAACATTGCATTAATATAAGACTTTCCTTGACTAATAAGTAAGCCTTGAATGATGCTGGAGTCACAATGTTAGTGTGACACTTCTTTTCATTCTACTACTATACATTATAGTAACTACTGTAACATTATAGTAATAACGCTTAGTTTTACACTTAGTGAAGATGATAAACATAGAAAAGGCAAAAGTAAATGTTTGTTGCCTTGACAAATTCATACCACATCCTGTCATAGCTAAACATTCTTTACCAGTATGTTACCAAATTCCTAAACTTCTGTATCATTGAAATTTGAGAATATCTTAAACGGCTTATGTCCATGCCATGTATACATAAAGTCTCTTGCAAGAAAAGAAGATGGTTTTCCTCTAAAATTGTGGCACTTCTAATTTAAAAGGTAACTATCTTTTAACAAGTTAATTTGCAACAGGGCACAGAGAGTTTGATAGCCAACTGGAAAAAAGGTTAGGAAAGTAAAAGATCTGAGAGGTAGGATAGGGACATGTTCATATGTAGGAGGTACTTAGTGTTGGATTTATTTTGATGTCTCTGTGATTTTAAGCTGCAGGCCCGGGTTCTGCTAGGATTAATACATGTATTTTTTAAAATTAAATGATAAAATATGACATTTATGCATAGGATAATTTTAAAAAACCCTCTTCCCCCCCCCTGCCCCCCCCCCCCATTGGCAGTTGTATATTCAGAAACTCATCTACTTCTGCACGAGGAATCAGGTGTTATGTTCTTGTTTTTCAGTCATGAACAACCTGAGCAGTCTCAATTAAAAATACCAGACATTTAAATTTTCGAAGAAATATGGATCTTCACAAAGGCCCTGTGTATCAGAAAATTATGTTATTTTCAATCTCAAAGCATCTCTAGGGTAACTCCCCCCAAATTTGCTTAAAGATTACTTTGAATATAATTGTCATGGTGCAGCATTTCAAGGGAAGCAGCATAATTTTTTATACATGTGAGCTCTTCTGTGTAGATCTGCTTTTGATCTTTTACTCTGGTTGTAGACTTTGAAAACTGTTGCTGGAAGGTATATTAAAGACTTTTGGAGACAGTAAAATCATACTTCCGTCTTCACAGAACAATTGATTCTGAAAGTCATGTTTCAATTCTGGCCTAATTATTACATTTAGTGATATAAATCTGCCCGTCCTTAACTGTCTCTGATTGAAAAAGGAATTGCAAAGTGTCTTTTCTCTGTTCTGCTGCTGTTTGTAGAAGTTCATATCCTTTTCTGTTCTGCATTTAACCACAAGGTATATTTAAAAGTTATTGATAAATTGGAAAAGAATGCACTGCTTATCATCACGATACATTTAAGGAAAAGTGTGCATCTTCCATAGTTTACAAAAAATGTTTCTAGTATGACATAGCAGGGTCATAAATATGCATTAAACCCCAAATCTAAGCTGGATGTAAATTAGGCGTGCTTGACAGAAAATTAGGACTTAGTCAATTTGTCCCTTGTACAGCTTCACTAACTAGGTGATTCTGGTCTGGTCTTCTCTTTGCTGGTTTCCAATTAGAATGTTGTTCTGTCAAAAGGTCATTATTAAAAGACAACTCTGGTCTCTTTAATTATGGATGCTCTGTTAGGACTCATGTTATGCACCTGTTACAGCGTAAAGAACAGTGCAGCATAAACAGTTTCAGCTGATGGGTTCGATTCTTGTACAAACAACAAAATTTTTTCCCCAGACTCCTACTTTACTGCATACAATGTTGCCACATTCATTTAGAGTCCCTCAGGTTATTCAGTATAAATGAGGGGCAAGGTTGAAGGTAGTAGACTTTTAAATTCAGACTACCTGTTTTGTGTGAGTAATGGAGAGCCACATAGACTAGCTCAATAAAGAAAGAGAAAGTCAGTTCTAAAGTCCTCTTACACATTCTTGGTGAGCTGTGGTTTTGGGAGTTTTTTGGGGGTTTTGTGGGACATCTTACTGGAAAAACATTCTGGAGAGCACCAGCCTTGCTGTGTTGTTCAGGATGGTAAAGTGGTACAGTCTCTGGATCCTGGTGCCTGTGTGTAAGTGTGAAATATACAGCTGTGCTTTTAATTTCCCAGCAGGAAGTTGCATTCTCTCATGGAGACGTCATCAGATGTTCGAGATGTGAGAGCTAGCTGTGTTTGACAGTAGATTCTTTTTCTTTCTCTTTGTAATATGTAGTCCTAGAGGAATCACTATAGTGACAGTGGGTGCAAGTTGCATTTGAGGAGCAAACCTTCAGGTGGAAGTGCTTTCAGAGATGTTTTTTAACTATTGAGTTAGAGTAGAATGAACAAAGAAAATTTATTGAAAGGTGAGGCTATGTTACAAAACAAAAATAGATAAAAAGTGCTGTTTTGATGAAAGACAGGTAATTTCAAAGGAATGTTTCTGTATCTTTGATCATCAGCCCCCAAAGTCTGTCTTTGTAACTTACACACTGACTTACAATGAGGGCGATGCAAGACTTCATTTTGTCAGAGAAAGGTGATCGTTCCTCAGACTTCATTATGCCTGTAGGAGAATCATAACAATGTTCATCACTTGCAAGCATGTTCAAAGTGCAGGCTAACTTTGCAACTCCTCAGGAATATACCACTTCTCTGTCGATATTGTTGGCTCATTTGTGGATGATGAACCTCAGGTGCCTTTTTGTTGCAGTGACGGTAGGTTTGCCCCAGAGAACTCTGAACTAGTTTGGTTATTGCTAAGTACAGTGTTTCCCTGTAGCTCTGGGCAACCCCAGGATTGTTACCTGTCTGAGGCAGAGTTTTTTTGTGTTCTGCACTGAGCAGTGTGCATTGCAGCTAGACGAGGTACATCTGTATGGGATGAAGGCATTACACTGGAGACATGCTCTAAAACATGATGGTTCGACCAAGGGAAACCTAAAGCTTCAGACTGCATCCGGTTTTGGATACATGAACGGAATATATCATCTTCTAGGTCCAGAGAGTAATTGATAAGCAAATACTGATATCCACTCTTTAAACTGAGATAACTGTCCTCAGATGAGAATTTATCCCTTTCTAATTTAGGATAATTTTATCCTAGAAGCCGTAATCAGTTCATCTAGTCTTGAGTTCCCAGTGCAGTACTTGTGACGTCTGTATCACTGCCCTCCAGGGTAGCCTGCTTTATCTTTTGTTCCTAGTAATTTATCTTAGTCAATGTGGAAATTGAGAGTATGGAAGCTGAAGGCATGTGCTTCTGCCTCTTTATCTGCTGTTCAACTTCTTTACCTCTCAGAAGAGTGAACCTTTCCTATGGTCCTTTGGTTAGAGGTTGATAGGACGTGTTTCTGTTTAGCAAGAGATAGACTGTGAGAAGGTACCTTGTGTCTTCCTTTTTCTTCAGCTTCACCATATATATTCATTTTCAGGCTGCAAGCATAATCCATTCGCAAATAGCTTTAGCTCTCTTCTTGGCTGTGCATATCAGTACAGTCCCAGAAAACTCAAATACACAGAAATACACCGACTTGCTGTTTTCATTTCCAATAAGAACTTGGTAGATCATTTGCTCCCACATGCATATTCCTTCCCAGTTTTAGAAGTATTTTTTTTGTTTAAAAGCCATTACAACTGATTTTTCACTGAGACCAAGTCACAAACATAATTACATTCCAAACATCGTTCATTGTTCAGGAGCTTTCTGGAAACAGCCAGAAAGTTTACATTCTCAATGGACATAGGGAATAAAAGGGAACAGTACATAACACAGATTTGGCATCACAGTGCAGAAAATGGTTTTTAAATGTTACTTGGACAAGTTAACCACAAAGAATATGTTGCTGAAACTTTTATGATGTCTAAATACTAAAAATTTTTTAACCCATTACAAGACTAAAAGCTTTGGATTGTGCTGTGGAGAATTTGCTGTAATTTCTTCTGTAACATGATGAAACTCAGTATTTCTTATCTTTTTGATTGCACACTCCATCTTATCTTTGTCCTCTTGATGGATAGTATGAGACATCTTGAGTAGTGAAGATTATCAGCTGTAACAGCTTGTCATTTTAGCTCTACCACTTTTCAGTTGAATTCTCAGTGTGTCATCCAAGATGGTGGTAACCGTGCTTCTATTTAAAATGACACATGACCAAAACTTTTCTTCTCTGGAAATGTAAAGCTGACTTAAAGTTTGGGATGGCTATAATTCCCTGCATATTTACATGTTCTTCAGTTTATGCTGATAAATCAGATAACGAGGTCAGTGTGTAGCAACTGTGGCTGGGTAGAAAGGCAGGGAAGAAATTTAGTATTAGGATTGTGAAAGAAAAGAATAGTATAACGTAAGACAGATTAGAAGAATTTACCGTATTAGGATGTAAATTATACAGTGTCTTGACAGCTAGCTATGAAATCAAATAAAAGGGCATTTTCCTAACTCCAGCGTGATTGTGGTATATTCTTAGAGCTGTTCTAAAGCTGGCGCGTGTAGATACAATATTATATGCTCATAGATGTATTTTGCTTCAACATATGGATGCTGACAGGCAATACTGTCGTAGGAAAGTATGACGTGCAGAACAAGCCTGAGTTTTGCCCTAGATTTGTATGCATATATTACAAAAGTACATAAATATATTACACAATATTTTAATGTAAACACTATCTTAGTGCTTGGTATTTACAAACCCTATTTTAAATTTAATTTAATAATCTAATTTGATTTATTTTGTTTTCAAAGAATGTTTCTGAGCAGAGTATGGACATTAATCCATTTATTAACATGTATACAGGCCATTTTGTAACTGAGATACAAGAATAAGTACTGGGTGAGCAGTAGACCAGTAAGAATTTGGGTATTAACAGGAGGATCCAGAGGATCTGCAGAAGATCATTTTTCTGCTTAGATGACCAGGACATGTCTTTAAAGCTAGTTAACCCTTACATAGGAATAATTTCCCCACAAAAAACAACACACCAGTTTTCAGACACAGCCGAGAAGTTTCCCTGCCATTAGACAGCTCTTCATAGTCACCCTTCCATGTGGGGCCAATTCCCAGATCAGAACTGGTATATGATGCACCTCCACTATTTTTTTTTCTGACAGCAAATAGACATTAAGCACAAAAAGAGGTACTTATTTCAAACAACAATTAAGCAATCTCTGAAAAAATAAAGTAAAAGTGATTAAAGCATATAACTTCCCACCAACAAATAGGAAAAAATGTTGCAATACACAAAACAATATAAGGAATGAAACTTGGAAAAGTATAAGTAAAATCAAAATAGATTTGAACTAAAATTATGTGAAACTTTAACTTTCTCCATAAATTTTGTAGAAGTATATTTTGTGAGGGAAAAATTTCATGCAGAGTATTTAGAGGAAAAACTTACAATGAAGGAAAAAAAATCACATTTTTCCTTTCTGGTAGTTAAAAATTTTAGTTTTCTACATAGGAGGAAAAAAAAATCAACATTTATTGTTTCAAAAAAATTCCAATATTAACATGTCTTAAGTATTTGAAATTAAATTTGGTTTGATATGTGAGAGTTTTAAGGAGTGCTGGAGTTAAAAAAAACCCCCCTAGTTACTGAAAAACAACGGTTACAGTTTACACAGCAGCTGTCACTTCATATGGCACACTGGCCCCACTTTCACAGCATAGTGGCATGTGATAGTAACCATGTAAACTAGAAAATCTGAGAAGCTTTTTGACATAAACTTCCCGGACTGCTGTTTCCTGAAGTGGAGGAAGAAGTTCCACTTGACCTTTCAATGACTTATACAGTACTGCACTTGAATCTTTAGAGGGTCTGCATTCCTTCATTATAGGATATGATTTAGCAAACATGAAAGAAAAACTTAAACATATATGTGTGTTAAGATAAAGAGAGCTTATTCAAATGTATATCTCAAGATTTGCTCTTCTATCATCCTTGATTGAAAACTGAAAAAGCAGCAGATTAAAATTTATTATGGTACTAAATTTATTACCTGTAGAGAGGCATGAACAAGACTAATTGCTTGTAACAGAGACTGTTAAACAGGAGCTTTTAATTTTTAATAAAATAATTAAATAAAATTGTGCTCCTTACATACATATTTATAATGATCAGTACAGTCCTCCTGTATGCAAGGCTGTATGCTACCAAGATTGAACACGGAGATTGTTCAGAACTGACAAACAAAATGAAGGAAAACAATGGTACAATTGCATCGTGAAAGTAACTTAACCTTTGGAAAAGTACTAGGGTAGGCATGTATGATTTGTCATTACTTAATTACTTCTGAGAGCTGTAAGTTGCATACCTATAAATGGTAATAGGATACAGCCCTTTTATACCAATAATTGACAAAAAATACATTGGGCTCCAGGGATACAGATTGAGTTCTTGCAGTTCTCAACATGGAGTGGTGGTAGATTTCCTCACCAAGGAAACAAACAAATAAAAATCATACATGAAAGAGACACAGAGCCCTTTCACTGTAGTTAATCTTCACCACCCAGGGGCTATAAAATGCTTTGCAAGACATAACTGCACCATATAAAAGGAAAGGAATAGATGCTTTAAAAATAAAAAAATAAAGACCATAAGAAAGCACACAGAGAGGTAATTTGTACAGATTCTGATGATGGGACGCAACGAAAAAAACTGTGCCAAGTGAGTGGAATCTGCCAGTTTAAAAAAAAAAAAGGAAGATATAAAACCAAACATAAATTAGTTTTTGGGAAAATAAGCTCAAAGCTAAGAGTAAAAAGAGAGAACTTAGGGGAGAAAAGAGGTAAATGGGGAAAAAACAGTATAAAAAAGCTACTTATTTTCTAGAAAGCTTCTCCTTCTATGTCACCTTTACCTTCTATTTTTTATCATAGTATTTTTTCTTTTTTTATCAGCTTGAATAACTGACTCTACCAGGTTTCCATCCCTCCATCAATATTTCAAATCGGTCGCTACTGTATTTTGTTCAAATATAAAGCAGGGCAGAATCCTTCCACCTATGTTGAAGGAAAGCCGAGTGAAGCACAAGGCTCGGATATTTCATCCCTCTTCATAGGCCCTGCTTAGTCATCCAAAACACAAGACTGCCCTAGCAGAATCAGAGCGGTTTGGGCTAGAAGGAACCTTTAAAGGTCAGCACCCCCACAAGGATTAGGGACAACTTCAACTAGATCCGGTTGCTCAGAGCCCTGTCCAACCTAAGCTCAAATGTTTACAGCGATGAGGCATCTGACACCTGTCTAGGCAGCCTGTTCCAGTGTTTCACCACCCTCACTGGTGCTGTCCTCTCTTTCGCTGTTTAATGTGCTGAGGCTTGTACATTTTAGGACAAATGCGTAAGAATCATGCTGCTCAAACTAGCTCCGAGAAAAGAAATGTGAGTTCTGAGCGTTGCAATATGGTGTTTAAATTGTATCTTAAAGCCAAAACAATGTTGAAGTCTTCATCCAGCTGCTAAATTCTAAGGTCATTAAATCGATGCTTAAAGTTAACTGGAGTACATTTCTGCATCTTAACATGTCTGGAATAAGCTACACATGAGCCCAGCCTGGGCCTGGTACTCCGGTGGATTGGCTCCACACAGCACCCAGACACACCCACTCAGCCTCTTCCTCACTCTCTTTTCCTAGAAGTTGCAGAGAAAAATAGAACAAAGGTGAAAAATCTCATGGCCAAGAGAATGACAGATAAATAGGAAAAGTAAATGCTACAAGTGCAACCAAAGCAAAAAGAGAAATTCATCCACCACTTCCCATCTTCGGCCAGATGTCCAGCCATGCCTTGGAAAGCAGGGCCTCAACACATGCAACTGTTACTTGGGTAGATAGATGCTGTACCTCTGAACGTTGTGCCTTTCTCCTCCTTTTGCTCAGATTTTGCTGGTGAGCACAGTGTCAAATGCTGTGGAATATATTCTTAGGCACTTGGGGTTGGCTGTGTTCCCTGACAGACTCTTGTCTGCCCCCAGCCTGCTGAGTTTTGTGGGCAAGCGAGGAGAGATAGATTTGGCAATTTGAGAGCTCTTTACAGGGACAGGAAAACACTGCTCTGTTACCAACATTGTTTAAGCCACAAATACAAACCACCGCACTATATGGACTGCTCTGAATAAAATTAATGTCATAATTTTATTCCAGCCAGACCCAGCACAGAGGTTTGAAACCGAGACCCAGAGTAACTCAGTCCACAGACAAAGTTCCACTTCATCTTACAGTGTTTTAAGCATGGCTAATAATGGTGATGAGGTGCAGCATTTAAGACATCAGGCTTAGTCATGAGGAAGAATCTAATGTTTTAAAATCAAGAAATAAAATAGGACATCTTTAAATTCATGCTCTAATTACCTGGTGCAATTGGAATGGTGTAGGGCAATTTCTTAAATACGCTCTCTGCTTTGGTCCAATTGTTTAGACTGCCAAGATCTTTCTCCATCCTGTGCACAATACCCTACAGCCTGACACTTTTATGAGGATGTATGACCTTTATTAAGCAGCGGAGAAAGGAACTGAATCTGTGTCTCCTGCTTTGTGTGTATACTGGAAGGTACTATTCTGGCTTGCATATGAAACATGCATTGAATTGACAATGGAGGGTAAAAAGCAAATTCCAGGACATTAATTTTTAACCAGGGAAAAAAAGCTAAAATGGTGCATAGAGATACGTAATAGTGGAAGCTCTATTCTTCATTATAGTTTTTGGCTCTTTAGTTTTACACAGTATATTTTGTTGGGGTTCATATGAAAGGAGAATGGGGGATTTTTTCAAAAGATGTTTGGTAAAATTTGCATTTTCATTCTTTCCATCATCCTCAAGTGAAAAAAAAACCTGAAAAAACAGCAGGCCCCCATTCCTTCTTCTTTTATGAGATTAAAGATTTAAAATCACCATTTTTCCAGCTCTTTGTATTCAGGTGTTTTGGTTATTTTTAAAGCCAAATTGACTGCTTCATTCAGATTTGAAAAAAGAATGATGAGAATGGACTGATTTGAAATAATGTCTGAAGATTAGAAGCTGAAGGAACATTATTCACATAATGTTGCATGAAAGTGGGACTGAAAGCTCTTTATTTTTGGTTGTCTCCCATTCTTAGCATCTGTATCTATCCTAACCTAGTCATTAAAACACACTAAATTAAATAAAAATATAAAAGATGGAAAGCAGAAACTACATGTCAGCATTTTTATTGGTACAGTTGAGTTATTTTATAAAAATAGAAATTAAAATCATAGCAACTTTTGAATTAATTAATAAGACAACAAAATTCTGAAACGAAAAAAATGGACAAGATGAGCTTCTAAATTCATTTGACAGCTTATACTAACATGTATATTAACCTCACTATTGGCAAAATATTTTGAATCAAATAAAATAGTGTTATCCTTAATAAATCTCTATGTTTTGAAATCTGTAAGAATCATCATGGTCCTAATAAGTTTAGAATGGTCCTGACTGGTCCTAATAAGTTTAGAATGTGCAATCCTTTCTTCAGACAAAAAAATTTTTTTAATTGTGTAGGAATAAAACATATGTAGAAAACTGAATACATTGAATGAGCAACCTGTTTTGAACAAAGAGGATGTTTTCATCCTGATAGATGGGAGTGCAAAAAAAGCAATTTGATCATGAATCAAAAAAGAAGACAGTTTCTTATTTATTTCATATTGTGCTTCTTGCAACAATAGTGATTGTTACAAAAATATTTATATAATTATGACACTGCTTGCCAGAATTTCATAAATGTATAGTTATACTCAAAATTGTATGCCTATTTACTATACTTGCACAGAGTTCTGTGAAAATTTTGCATGCAAATTAGACATGCAGGTATATTTACCATTCTTAAAATATTTTCTCAGCTGCCATTGTATAAAATTAGATTGTTAGGATTCAAAAATACCAGTGTATGTACAGCCTGTAATGACAAAATTAGATACATATCTGGTTGTGGCAACTGCTAGTTGCTATATCTAAATGCTGAGGTTAATTCCTTTTTTTTCCTTGAGGCAACATGCATTGTAGGCTGCTTGAGAAAAGACTGCAATGTTGGATTTATTTGTGGTTTGCCAACCCAGCAGCATTTAGGCTATACATTCTTTTAAATGTGAATTTCAGTCGCTTGGAAGTGGTAAGTATGACTAGGTTTTGAAGAAGTATGGTAGTGCTGAAAACAATTAGTTCTTTCTCCTCTGACCTCTCTGTTGGTAAAGTCTCTCACCACCCAGCTGTGGTGGAATTAGTTGTGCCTGCAAGACTGTAGACAACTTTAGGGGGAATCACAGGGTGCTGTGATCTGAGTCACTGTTTTCTTAAAACCTGACCTCTCGCTTGTGGTGCCACCTCCCACCCAGCGGTCCTGGCTTGACTGTACAGCTGGGCAGGGTGCAGCCTTCTAGAACACTTGTGTTAGGGATACCTTGACTCCTTCAACCCTCTCTTCAGGCCACTGTCTGGGAATTCATCACATCTTCTGCTAACCTCTGTGTTTACCGGATTGGTTTAAATATGTTCTCCTTACTGCTAGTTTAATTTCCATGGATCAAGAGCTTTAGTTCAGGCACAGACCTCAGGCAGCAGCAAATCTTGTCACTGGCATTTCAGCAGGGTAGGATGAGAATAAAAAGTGCATTAGTCATAGCAGCATTTCAGGTGAAATGGGGTCTGGATAAAATCAAACCTGCTGTCTTCTGCAAAGCAGATATATTGGTGTATAAATGTGTAGGATGGACAAAAAACTAAGGGAAAAAATAAACCCACTATATTTTTGTTTGGAATTCCATTTGTGGTAACTTATCATAATATTATGAATAGAATAATGACATGGCAAATGTAATGGCATAATACTAAGAACTAGCACAATCCATCTTAACAGTTTGAAGAAATTGCTGTAATGTCTCATGTCAAAAAAGCACTGAAGTGTATCAGTGAGCAGCTAATCCTGGCTCAGCCTGACAAACTTCAGAGTATTATGGCAGGAAATATGAAGAAGATGCCTAGTGGTTGCCAGAGTTTAACAAGCAGTATGCCTTTTTTCTTTCTGTATTTAATACTTAATAATAAAAAAATAGCTATAATGGTGGGAAGAGCAGAGCAAATTAGGAAGAGTAGTTGTTATTGGTTCTACAAGACTTGGGAACTGAGAATATATACAAATTGTTTTGCATGAGATGCTAAAGGGTTTGCTTTAAAAAAAAATGTGTGTGATATAATGCTTACACTACTTTTTCTATCTTTATATGCAGTTTCCATGTTTTCTCTCATTTGCATTTGTTCCATTGTTCCATAAGCAAGGCTGAAAAAGGGATGGATAAGGTTGCAATTTTTATGTAAAACATCTGAATGTATCTAAGCACCGGACCAGGCTGCCCAGGGAAGTGCTTCTGTCACCTACACCACCTCTGTAGGAATTTAAAAGATGTGTAGATGTAGCATCTAGAGACATGGTTTAGTGGGGTGCTTGGTAGTGCTGGGTTAATGGTTGGACTTGATGAACTTGAAGGTCTTCTCCAACCTAAACAAGCCTATAATTCTGATCTTGATTCTTCCAGCTTCTTATTGTCTGGAGTCTGTGTTACTTTGTTTGGCCAACACTTGATTCTGTATAAAGATTTTTCGTCTTTGACTCAGCCATAACATCACCTAAGATCCTACTAATAGATCTATGCCAACATGATGGACTGCTGGGCCTGGAAATATGACCTAATACTTTTCCTGTTTCATTCTTTGCAGAGAAGCAAGCAATTATACCAATATCTGTATTTACTATGTCAGGAGGATTCTAACTTGCTTTTTATTTTTTCTGCACAATTTTGTCTCTATCTGACTTCATAAAATCACAGATTTGTAAGTGCCCAGATGGCAAAAGAAAGTAAGACTGTACAGCACTGGAAATGGTATAGTCTCTCTATGTGGACAAGGGGAAACACCCAAACAAAAGACAAACTTGTGGAGTTGCGGTCCCTCCACATCTTTTTTGGGAGGCAACTCCCAAAACATTTTTGGGAGATTTAGCTGCCTTGCTGAAGGTAGCTCTAAGCCTTTATAGCAGGATACTGAGTTGCCCTAGAAGGGAAAAATAGTCCTCTTGCATCTTCTTATAAGAACCCACAGTTTGGCTTGTAGGCAAAATTATGCAAACATTTCAAACCAAGTCTACTAATTGGTAGCAAATGTTACTTTATTCTGGGGCAAGTTCTAATACTCACTGGTCTTTGTTTTCAGGTGAATCGCTCATGATATTATAACCTCAGGGGTTTGAAGCAGTCATATTTCATGCAGCTTTAGATTTCAGTGCTTGAACTATTTTGAGTTTTAGACAATCAAGAATAATACACCAAATCTCTGAAAGGGAGAAGAAAACAAGGGACAGATAGATGGCACAAACATTGAAAGTAGAACTGCTATGGCCAGATTTTTCTAAAAGTAATTCTTTGAGGGAACGTTTATCGTTTTGGGGGTTTGGGTGTTATTCTTTTGGTTTTGTTTGTTTTTTTTTTTAAATAAACATGCCCCTATTTCTATGCTTCTTGCCCATCGTTTTGTGCAAAAGTGGGATTATAAATCCAATTAAGTATCTTTAGTATACAGATTCACTAAGATAATTGTAGGGTGACTATTTCTTACACCGTCAAGAATTTCTGTCTCCTTCTCAGTATTCTGCAGATATAATTTCATTTGAGTTGCTCTCTTTGGTTCTTGTCTAGCATTTTGCCACCCCCATACAGTTTTTCACATGTTGAAGTGTTTGTTTATAAATGGTGTTGGTGTACTTCACAGTAAGAAAATTCTCCATTTCAGTTCAGCTGACTCTTAGATTATCAATATTTTTGCCGCAATAAATGGGGTGGGCCGGTTGACTCATCAGAACTGAGTGGAGCCACATAAACAGTCTGTGTTGCATGTTGGGGTTGTTTTGAATGTGGCAAGCATCCCATCTCTTCAATTTCTGGAATTGACACATAGCAAACCAGGGTAAAGATAAAAATAAGTTTGAGTTCCAATGAAGAATAACGGAATCTTAATGCAACGACAAAGTCTGTACCAACTTAATTGTCTTTTAATTCTCAAAATGTAATCACAGTAAATAGTACTTTAAAACTGTTTTAGAGTGATAATGTATATCTCATGTAATGAAACTTTCATTTGAAGTTAGAGACATGAAACCACTATGTCCCAGTTTGAGACAAATTCAGGGAAATGCTCTGAAAGGAACGTGTTCTCAGAAGAAGGCAGGTTACAGCCACCCCTCCCCCACCAGGTTCAGGAAAGAACAAAATATTCCTTGGGAGAAAGGAAAAAAAGCTATTTATTTAACAAACACACAACAAAAGAATAGTAATGCTAAATAATAAAACCTCTCACCGTGGAGAGAAACCTGGGAAGACTTTAAAGTCTTTCTATAGGTGTGGCTGGTCTCCCTCTGGAGCTGGGGTGTGGTCCCTCTCGGCCCTGGTGTGGGCCTCCCAGTGCTGGTGATCCAGACTGGAGCAGATCAGCCCAAGGAAAGGTTTTGCCTCAGCTAGAAAGCTGGCTAAACAGTAAAAAATTTCTCCGTCTCTCTCCTGAGAAAAAGCCAAAAAACTCAGGAAAAAAAGGAAGGGTGCTTTCCTCCACTCTTGCCGCTGTAGAAGCAGGTAGAGGATTAGCTAGAGTGACCTTGGAGCACAGAACTGCTTTTAAAAAGTTCATCTGGCCTTTTTTTCCTTCTCTCCCCTCTCGGGCTCAGTTTAAAGGCACAGAAAGGCACGGGATTCATATCTGGGCCATATGGGATACAACATCATAAAGTTACCCCAAGACACACTACTTCCTTGAAGTAAAAGTGAACTGTAAGAAACTTAAGAAGTACAGGTCGCCAAAAAGGAACACTGCTGTGCTGCTTTTGTTTTGTAGCGCTGGTCTTTAAAATAACCCACCTGTCCTTGCTCCCTTCACAAATTAACTTCAGGGCAGGCTCTCCCAGCGTCTCATCTAACCTGAACAATTTGCTCTCCATAAATCCGAGGTCGTAATCTTTCTGCATGTCCTCTTCATACCTCTTGGTCAATGCAGCCAAGGCTTCTGTCAGTATTCATGTCCTTTTTATGAATCCAGGTCCAAGGTTGTTAAAATTTTCCCGGAAGAACAAGGACCCACGGAGAAGTTGTTTCAAGATACTTGTGAAGTTTTTGTTCAATTCATCTTACTACAATCAAGCAATAAAATAAAAAACACCCAGAGATGTTATAAATCTCCCTTTTTATCATTCATTATCATGAAGCATTACTAAGGAAATCATTGTCAACAATGAAAATATGTCCTGAAGATGTGGCAACTCAAGTTGGACACGTATTAAAATGTGCGTGTGTGTGTGTGTGTAAATATATATGGCCAAAAGAATAACAAATATATTGTGGAAGACCTGAAACATATTCAGCAATTATCTAAAAAATGCTGAATGACTCAATGACTTCTGTGGAACTGCAAATTGTCTCTGAAAATACCGTGTATGATTTTAAAGGGATATCTGTAGCCAGAGATTTCCAATTCAGAAGTGTTCTAGGCAAAGGATCATTAACTTCAAATTACTATGCTACAACTCAGAACCTATTCTGCATTCACGTTTTTTCTACTCTTTCACCTTTGTCCGTGAAGTGACCTCTCGGAGAGATTTTACTGAAAAATAGTATAGAAATCTACACATATAATACATGAGGGAATAACACATCACTCTTGCAGACTTCTTTCCAGCAGAGAAACTCATTGCTGCTCACGTTCTTGTTCTTGCAGTGCTGGTGAACTACTCCCAGTACCTGCAGAGAATATTTTCTTTAACTTCAGGAGCTTGTGAAACCTAGAAGGCAAGGACATTGATGGATGAAGGTCTTTTGGAGGCTTGACACTCAGTTTGTGAGAAGAAGTGGATAATGCAAGCAGACAGCTGCAAAGAAGGGCATGGGAAGAACCTCCTAGGTACAGTGCCAAGAGTTGTTTTAGAGTCAGAAAGCTCATTCCAGAGTCCTAATCAGGGCTGAGAGCAGAAAATAATTGAAATGAGACCTTGTCAGTTTTACCTGATACAACTTTCTGACGAAAGATGTAAAAGTAATTTTTCATAAGTTAATTTCTTCTGCTTTCTTAGACTAATGTTACACAGATGTGCAGTTTTTGAGCAAAATGTAGGTCATAATTCAATAGAGATAGAATTACATAATTGTTTTTTTTCCAATCCTATGTTTTTTTCAGACAACAAGGACCCTGATAAACTTTCTTCTTTAGAAGCAAAATGTTTCCAGAAAGATTAAAGGAAATGTTTTTCACTTCAGTTCTTAATTGGAGAGTAAAATGGGGTAAAGGTGACATTTGTAATTGGAATCTTTGCCAAGAACTTGCTTGGTCTTGTCACAGAAGAAATTATCATGTTATGTCAGCCAGAGTACCATGTACCATACCTTTACGTGTAGAAATTAGCCTATTTCAGAGAGATGGTGTGATGTGAGGAACACTTGCATGAGTTCTGCACAAAGTAAATGCTTAAATATATTTTTGAATAGAAAGTGGTGGTCGTGTCTGAATGTAAAGAAAGTACAGGAAAATACAGTTAATATCAGAAGCTGAATTTTTCAGGCACTGCCATAGAATGATAGAATGCTAGAATCATAGAATAGCTTGGGTTGGAAGGGACCTTTAAAGGTCATGTAGTCCAACCTCCCCTACAATGAGCAGGGAAGTTTTCAACCAGACCAAGTTGCTCAGAGCCCTGTCCAACCTGACCTTGAATGTTTCCAAGGATGGGAATCTACCACCACTCTGGGGAGCCTGTTCCAGTGTTTTACAACACACAAAATAAAAAATTTCTTCCTTATACCTAGGATCAATCTGACATTTTAAAACTACTACCCTATCTTGTTTTGCTACAGACACTACTGAAATGCCTGTCCCCATTTTTCTTACAGGCCTCCTTTAGAAACTGTAAGGCTGCTGTAAGATCTCCCCAGAGAATTCTCTTCTCCAGCCTCCCCCTCGAATCCTCTTCATGGCCTCCTCTGGACTCACTACAAGAGGTTCATGTCCTTCCTTATGTTGAGGGCACCAGAGCTGGATGCAACACCCCAGCTGAGATCTCACCAGAGTGGAGCAGAGGAGGAGAATCATCTCTCTCGTGACACTCCTTTGGATGCAGCCCAGGACACGTTTGGCTTTCTGGGCTGTGAGTGCCAATTGCTTGGTCATGTCCAGCCTCTCACCCACCAGCACCCCCAAGGCCTTCTCTCCAGGGCTGGTCTCCATCTGTTCATCCCCAGCCTCTGCTGATACCAATAGTTGCCACGGGCCAGGTGCAGCACCTTGAGCTTGGTCTTGCAAACCCTCATGAAATTCCCATTGACCTAACTCTCAAGCTTGTCCAGGTCCCTCTGGATGGCATCCCGCCACTGAGACATGTCAACTACAACACTCAGCTTGGTATCTTCTGCAAACTTCCTGAGTGTGCACTTAATCCTGCAGTCTAGTTCATCAATCAAGATATTAAACATTATGGGTCCCCGTATGAACCCCTGAGAGACTCACTGATCTCTGTGTGGGCTTTCAGACATTAACCACTACCCTCCTTTTTGCTTCACTGCCATTTGCACCTGCAAGAAAGTCTGTGGGGCTAAATGTGTAAATTAGATGTTGGATATCATTTATGCCATTTCTGTATTTTCCTATTCAAATACTGTATGTCAACAAAAGAAAGTTAGTTTGGATTTGAATTAGTGGCAACAAAAAACCCCAAAACCCAACAACAACAACAAAAGGACTGTTTACATAGTACCCTTAAGGGCAGACTGCAAGGAATAAAATATCAGGAGCTAATAAGAAGGGTGGTTGCCTTGTAGAAAAGGAATACGAAAAATTTATCTTGATCTTGGCAGGAACGTAATTCTACATGGATATCAACCAGTTCCACATGATTTGCTGCTGACATGATAAGTTACTCCATGTCAGATCAGATCTGACAATAATTGGGTTTTTTGACTTCAACATGTTAAGCAGCTTCAGAATTTTTGATCATTTCTTTACAGAATATAAGCTGAAAATAATGCTTTTTTAAAATGTCTTTTTGAAAGACATGTTCAACAGTTGTAAAATGTATAGTAAAGAGGAGATAATTATTATTCTTTAGAGAATGGAGCTGCTAAGTAATGAGACAGGGAGCTTGTAACCACCCTGACAAGTCATCCTTAACCATGTTAATTAATAGGGTGAATGCTGTGCCCATACAGATGAGAGACACTGATATCCTAATGCTAAGAAGAAAGCATCAACTTAAGAAGTGAACTTTTTATCTTTGTGTATGTATGTGGAGTCCTAAGTGATATAAGAGCAAGATCCTGATAGTTATTAATCTTTGATCCAGGTGGAACCACAACATAAAACTATGAATTTAGAAACATACTTAACCAAAGAACACTTATGTACATAGAATAATGAAAAACTTTCAAACTCTTTTTCTGAAAAAAATGCTTCTTAAAAGTATTTTTTCTTTTCCCTGAAAGCTGAAGATTATCTACTTTCTTCCTCCATAAATTTCGAACAACAGCAAAGAAAAGATGGTTCTTTGCTTTGGCCACTTATCTAGTGACAAGTACTGCAGCACAGGAAAATGTATTCAAGACTATTTTCATCTTAAATAATGTTCTCTAGTAGGCTGAACTTCTTTGGATATCTTTTCGAAGAACACTCTTCCACAGATCCTATCTGCAGGATGGAACTTCAAGAATGACCAAGAAACCTGTGAAGGTTGGGCTATCACATATTTCTAGCAACCAGCAAGGTAACTGGTGAAATCCAAAGATCAGAGATAGTGGTGAGAACAGATGAGGAAGTTTTACTGTATGGCAAAGAGAAAAATGGAAGAAATAATCAGCACAAATCAGATCTCTGATGTTCTCTGGAGGAATAATCAGACATGGATTCTTTTGCAACCCATCATTTGTTCCCACCTCTGGGCCTCAAACATGGGCCTTTCATGCATGCACAAGCACCCATGTGCAACCTAAAAAATTCAGCGACTCTCACTCTAGGTAGGTGTTTATATAGATAGATACATTCTAGACCGAGGCATACATGTACACATGTTTATCACACGTTTTAAAAGAAAAACAACACTCAAGGTAAATGGGTCTAAAAGCAAATCTTTAAATGTAGGTTTCAAAGTTCAGACCTAAATTAAGGGTCAGGTGGGCTATTAGATGCACTTTCCTTTTTTGTAACATTTCAAAGATGAACTCCCATTAAAGAAAAGACACCATCTTCTTGCTGTTAAGTAACTGTAGGTGCAAATACTGGAAAATTTGTGATGTACTGAGAAATGGGATCGTGTTTTGTATTCTCAAAATAGCAGTGAACCCCAACTGCTTTCAGGTTGCCATCTCATTCAGCAAATTTGCTGTTGGTTTCTGTATGACTTAATGGGGAAGTACAGCAGCAGAATGCTTTGCAAACACTTGATCACATCTTGCATCAGAAAAATGAGTGATGAAATTAAAATTTGCTGCCATAGTCAGAGGAAGAGGTGGTTTCCATTCTTCTTCCCAGAAAGGGATGTTGTTGAGGTAGGGAGCTGCAAAACATGCTGGTGTGTCTATATGGGTGTTGGTCTGACCTGTGAGTTAGAAAATTAGTGGGAGAACTTAGAGTAGGTAAACTTTTACTCACTTTTGCTGCCCTGGAAACTTGATGGCAGTTCTTTCACTCATTGATAAACTGCAATCCTGGAGTGCAAGGGGCCTCCCTGTAGCCTTCCAGGCTTGGAGGAGGTGTTTCTTTGTGTACTGCCTGCTTCCTTGCCCACTCCCTGTACAAAACTGATGGTCCCTCCTGACCTAATACCATGTATTTGGCTCTTCGACTTTGCTATGAAGAGGAAGGAGCAGTGACTTGTGCTCCAGCTAGCATGTTTTGTGGACTAGAGGTTCAAAGTGTGCTCTTTCAGCTTGTCTGATAGTAAATGCTGGGCAACTGAAAGGACTTTTTTTCTCCTGAACCTCCTCTCTGACTCTCACTTTAACTGTTGAGCTCTTCATCTGTCAGAGCAAGTGCTGAAGCAAGCTTGACAGTAAGGATGCAGCCATGCCTGTGTGTGCCTGACTTAGGTTGTTTAGCTAATTGAAGAAATACTCTGGGTTGCATGACGAGGTTGTGGCCTGACTGTTGCTGTGTAACATCTCTGCTTGGAGATTGACAGATGACTCCTTGGTATGACAGAACTGGCTCTGCAGATTGCTGACTGTGCTCCCTGGGCCACAGTGCAGGAAGTGTTGTTCTATCTCACCAGTCAGTAGCCTTTACTGCAATTCTTCTTTTTTTTCTTGTGACTGTACAACTCCAGCTTATGTCTGGAGACTCTACACACTAAATCCTGGTCCCTAGTAGCAGTTTATGAAACTAGAGATATTTTTATTTACTTATCATTAAAAGGAATAGTGTCATTGTTTTAAGACTTTTGTTCCATATGCCGTTATTTCTTGGTATGTGAGTGATAGCTACATGGAAAACAGCATTGTCTTCTACCTGTGCTCAAAGGAAAAACTGACTGATGTAGACTAGTTCCATCTTTATGTTTTTCATTCTGTATCTTTACATGGGTAGAACTGGCTCATGGTTAAAGGACTGGTTTGAGAATCAGAGTTTAAATACCAAATTGAGCCTCATATTTCCCATGTAATCTTAAGCAATTTGCACAGTAAGTTGCAGAAACAGCAGATGTAGAAGAGCTGAACTTTGAAGTATCTTGTTCCCATCATGAAGATCTGGAGCGAAGCGCCGAAGCTCCCCGTAGAATAATGCCAAGTTTTTAGGCATGCTCTAACAGATTTTGAAATAACCTGCTAAACAAATCCAGTGCTGTTGGCATTTTTCTGACTGGAGACAGCCAACAGGAAAAGTGTGGAGCAAGGGAGTGTTATAGATCTTTGTCTATTCCACATCAAGAACCTGAAATCCTTTCCATGTTCAAACTTGCATTGAAAAACCCACAGGTCTAAAAAGAGGGGACCTGTTCTTTTGTGTTGTACAATAAGCTTGCATTACAGAGCTCAGGAAATTAATTGTTTTCCAGATGTGGGATTTAAAGCCTCTCTAGAGAGAGTGCCATAGCCCCAGATGCTGTCTGCATCACTCGCTGAAGATATGCAACTATGCTCAAAATGCAAAAGGGGGACTTTTTGTGAAAGAGGAACCTGGCTTTCAGAGAAAGATGAAATTTATGTGTTTGTATCCTGACACTGTTTTGCAATTGATTTTATATTGCCTTTAAATGCTGTGCTCCTCACTATTAGGAATTGAGCATCATAAACGCTTCCCATTGTTATCCTTTCACTGACCTGTTTCTAAAGGAAGACATAGCTGGCTGGTAAGGAATTTGTCCCTGACATGCCAAGGGTGCAGGAAATACAGATTTGAGCATCTCATTTATGAATAAGGATGATTCTTGAGTGTGAAATAAATTCAGAACTGTCCTCACCTGCGAGACATGCTTCTAGTCAGTCTTACAGATTGCATAAATATGCTGTGGAGATTTCAATGTTGAAAAGAAAGACGATGTTCAACTTAGCTGAAAAAAACTTAGAGGATTATCTTGCTTCTAGGTGTTTAATTGCTGCCAAAATTGTTCTTTCAAGTTCTCAGCTGCCTGATGGATATTATCCTTTAGATTATTAATAATAAAAAAACCAATAGAAAATGAACACAAATACGTCTATGATTAAAATACCTTTTTTAAAACTTGTACTTCACATGTGTATGTACTTATCAAGAGATTAGAATTGGCAGAAAAATTTGTGCTTAAGATCAGTTTTTGGCTTTAGACAATGATTTAGTTATTGTAGTGACAGCAGCAAAAAGAGCCTCACTGGGTAAAGAGGTCATCATGTTAATGTCATCACTGTCATCATCAATAATAACAACAATAAAGTGTTACTGCATTAGCGGAACTTTGAATACTCTCTACATTTTACTTGTATTAAGATAGCTAATATAATACAAGATCCCTGATTTTATTGCAGTCTGCCTTGCTAATGCTTCTACACTATGTGCATAAAATAGGTATTGTACTGTTTGTTACTTATTAGGTCCTAAGAGGAATTTGCATTTTTCAAGAGCAAAACTCAAAGCACCGTATAGTAATTAGCTCACTGTAATTGATTTTGAAATATATTGAAAACATAAACCCTTCACCTTGTGTTCAGTTGATAGTCTTTTGCCCCGAATGATGCTTGCTGGTACTGGCAGCTGCCCAAGCACATTTGCATTTACTGTGGCAGTAGTTAGTGTGGTATTCTTTATAATACTAATCTCTTTTGCACAATATGTAGCAATAAAAATTGGAATCACAAGAATGTTGTTATACATAACAATATCATTAACAAGCCCGAACAATAGCATAACCAAGATGGGTATTTTATTTTTCCGTTTGAATTTTATTCAGAGGGGTTGAAGTGCCCCCTCAGTCATTTTGCAGCTGACATCATGTTGGGCAGGCGTGTTGATCTGCTGGAGGGTAGGAAGGCTCTGCAGAGGGATCTGGACAGGCTGGATTGATGGGCTGAGACCAACTAGACAAGGTTCAACAAAGCCAAGTGCCAGATCCTGCGCCTGGGTCACAGCAACCCCAGGCAGCTCTACAGGCTGGGAGCAGAGCGGCAGGAAAGTTTTGTGGAAAAGGATCTGGGGGTTCTGGTCAACAGCAGCTGAACAAGAGCCAGCTGTGACCAGGTGGCCAGGGAGGCCAATGGCACCTGGCCTGTATCAGCAATAGTGTGGCCAGCAGGACCAGGGCACTGACTGTCCCTCTGTACTCGGCACTGGTGAGGCCACTCCTCGACTGCTGCATCCAGTTCTGGGCCCCTCACTACAAGAAGGACACCAAGGGGCTGGAGCAAGTCCAGAGAAGGTGAGAGAGCTGAGGAAGAGTCTAGAGGGTAAGTCTTAGGAGGAGCAGCTGAGCAAGCTGGTGGTGTTTAGCCTGGAGAAAAGAAAAATCAGGGGAGAACTTATCAGTCTATAACCACCTGAAAGGAGGGTGCAGCCAGGTGAGGGTTGGTCTCTTCTCACAGAGAACCAGTGACAGGACAAAAGGATACAGTCTAAAGCTATACCAGAGGATGTTCAGTTTGGGCTTTGGGAATATTTTTTCACAGAAACGGTGATTGGGCATCGGAACGGGCTGCCCAGGAAGGTGGTGGAGTCACCATCTCTGAAGGTGTTTAAGGAAAGACTGGATGTGGCACTTAGTGCCATGGTCTAGTTGACATGGTCTAGGTGGTCTTTGGTCAAAGGTTAGATGTGATGATCTCAGAGGTCTTTTCCAGCTTAACTGATTCTGTGATTCGGTGATCTCTGACAATGGGCTCAGCTGCAGTAAACTTCAAAACTAACTTCCTTTCGGAGTAAACTTCAAAACTAGCTTCCTTTCGGGTCATTTAGACCTTCCTTATTGTTTTCTCAGGCTCTTTTGCTTAAGTGCTAGGTGTAGCTGAAAGCAAATAGGATGACCTTTGAAGCAGGAGAGCCACAGTTCTAGCAATATTGCAGCAATCTTCTGTTTCTTTCAAAGATCAGTAAGTTGCTGACTTCAATGGCAGTTACTCTCATCTAAAGAAGGAAATTTTAAATTTCCCTTCTTTAAATTTTTGGCTTTTAATATGTACTTAAAATGCAATGCTTTGTTTATAACAAGGTTTTAGGGAGCTCAGGGGTATCTCGAAATACCACCAGAAATATAAAGTTCTAAGTAGTAAAACAAAAGCACAATTAACATTTTTTCTCAGGTACACTGACTCAAATTCTGTTTAGACTGAGTTTACAACATTTTGATGAAAAGTAATCAAGACAAATGAGTAAAACATGCTAATACATGAAACCACAAAATCTTATACCATTGAAGAGTCTGGGTCTCCTCTTTTTCAATTTCATTTGTTAATTACAGTGTATGAACTGCCATATGAGCAAAACAATTTCTGAAATACATAGATACATAAAAGCATAATTTTGTTGCTATCCTAGAGCTGTGCAAAGTCAGTCATAACCTAACCTGCCAACATCCACAGGGGGAGGTTAGGATGTTCCTGAGTTGCTAAGAATTAGTGGGTTGATGCATCCACATAAAAGTTGCTGTCTCTGCTGACTAAAACTGTACTGCCTTTTTTTCATATTTTGAAGTAATATTCTTAAAGCAATGGCTTATTTTTTTTTTCCCAAAGAGAAGCTAAGTATGGAATGGCAAAGGCAAGAGGGACAGCTAGGACTACTTCAATTTTCCTGGAAGTGCTTGAAATAATATGTAGGAAGAAGAGAATTAGCTTTCAATAATTTTTTTTTTCTTCAATTGTATGAATAAATCCAAGTGCTAGCTGAAAAACCTTTTATTCTGACAAACTGGAAAAGTCATGGACTGATTACAGTGAATGCTTTCACCCTGAAATAGCAACACTATGTTCTAAAGTAGGTTTTTCCTACTTGTCACATAATGGCTTGTCTTTTTAAGACCCATAGGCTTAATTCATGGATCAGACCTACTTTGGAAGTGAATAGCTGATACTTAACAAAAGTCTTGGTTATTATTGGAGAGAAGCTATCTAGTGGTCTTTTAGAGTTTGTTTGGAGTGCAAATAGGAATTCCTACTATGCAGACTATTATCCTGTCATGTTTTTTCCATGGAAAATAAACTGTGTCTTAAAGGAAGAACCTAGATTAAAGAATTATAGTTCCTCATGGGCAGAAGTATCAGCGTTGTTCTGTTTTATGCAGTCTTACAAAATTAATAGTTTTCATAGAAACCAACATTTCTGAGGTACTTTCCCTTCTGAGAAAAGGAAAATCAGATATTTAATCATGGTTTCTGAACACTCTTAAGAGTTCAACTGGATCTAGGTTTGGCTGGCATGAGGTAAAATCTGCATACCAGGTCTGTAAATTATGTAATTATATCCATTTAGTTCTCAGTAATGTTGCAAGTGTGACAATTTTTCCCTCATACTGAAATGTCTGCTACAACTGAAGAATGTCCATTGTCCTAAAGGTTAATTCAGTCTACACGTAATATTTAGCTCTCTGCAAAACTTGGATTAGCAGAAGTAGAGAAAATGAATAGCAAAAAGTCTTAGTCTTGTCTTTGCAATGTTTAAAAATGTTTGTGCTTCTTGTCTCCATTGTTTGGAATAGTCCACACATTAGTTTATTATTAAAAAAATCTGTGCATCATTACTAGGCAAGGGACAGAATTAATACACCAATGTGGAAGATAAAATATGTGTAAGGAAACAATTGCCTTCTTCCTAGATGCCCATCATATTGGTCTTTGTTTTGGGTTAGGCAGTTCTAGAATTCAATTAGAATATTTATGTGCCTCCAGAGTTAGTAGCTCAGTTCGTTTTCATTCCAAAAAGGATTTGTAAAAATATTTTTTCTGATTCAAAGGGAAATGTTGAAACATTATAGGAAAGACTGGCTTCAAAATTTTTTTCAAACATATAGAAAATGTTAGGCATGTGGGGTTTTTTTGGAGGGGGATTTTTGCTTGTTTCTTGATTTATTTTTTTCTTAATTAATTCTCCCTGATTTTGAAATTCAGTAGATGTTTTCATGATACTCATATAACATTTAGTCTACTCAGTGGCTGGTAGACGCTGCGTGTCTATGCTGTACGTAAACTACTTATCACTTCTGGATGTCAGCTCCTCTGACAAACAGTTGGTTTTGCTGTCTGAAATGAGAGATATACCTTGGTTTTGCATGACAAGAATTTCCTCGGGCATGGTCTAACATGGTAGGTATATGCTTCTCTAGTTATTTAAAGTTGGGAATGGAACAAGAGTCTCTAATTATCTAAGCATTTTATTTTAAGTATGTAGAGACTTGGTATTTCTTAGAACGGAGTTTCAACAAGAAAAGGAGCTGATTTGTGTATCTTTTCTTATATTACCTTTTGTGCAAGTTGACAAAGTATAGGTTTTCAAAACTCAGAAGCAAATTCTTCGGTATATAATTCTGTATGACTCAGAAAAACTTCTGTATGTTTGCAAAAACAAAAATCCAAGATTGCACATTTGTTTCTGTGCAGTCAGAAGTTGAATTCTGACCTTTCAGAGGACATGAATGCCTACTATGTCTTTAGGCAAAGAGAGCTTTTTCCAGGGGTTGGGCTAGGGAGTCAATAGGGAGACTCATAGAGTCGTGGCATGGTTTGGGTTTCACAGGACTTTAAAGATCATCTAGTTCCAATCCCACTGTCATGGACAGGAACATCTTGCACTAGAGCAGGTTTCTCAGAGCCTCCAAGCCTGACTTGGAACGTTTTCAGGGACAGAGCATCCACAGCTCTTCCAGGCAATGACTTCCACTGGCTCACCACTCTCACAGCAAAAAATTGCTTTCTGAATTCGAATCTAAACCTACTCTTCTTCTGTTTGAATCCTTGCCCCCTTGTCCTGTCACTCATGCTCTTGTAAAAATTGTCTCTGCATCTTTCTTGTAGGCTCCCTTCAGGTACTGGAAGGCCACAATTAGGTCACCCCAAAATCTTCTCTTGAAGATGACCAATCCCAGTTCTTTCAGACTTTCCTCATAGGAGAGGTACTCCATCCTTCTAATCAACTTTGTGGCCTTCATCTGGACTCCAAGAGGTCCATGTCCTTCCTGTGCTGGGACCCCAGAGCTGGATGCAGAGTTCCAGATGGGGTCTCACCAGAGCAGAGCAGAGGGGCAGAATCCCCTCCCTTCCCTGCTGCCCACGCTGCTTTGGATGCAGCCCAGGACACATTTGGCTTTCTGGGCTGGGAGTGCACATGGCTGGGTCATGTCCAGCCTCTCATCCACCAGCACCCCCAAGGCCTTCTCACATGGGCTGCTCTTGGTCTGTTCATCCCCAGCCTGTGCTGATACTGGGGGTTGCCCTGACCCAGGTGCAGTACCTTACACTTGGTCTTGTTAAACCTCATGAGATTCCCATGGACCTGCTTGTTGAGCTTTCCCAGGTCACTCTGGATGGCATTCCAGTCCTTCAAGTGTGTCAACTACACCACTCATGTTGGTGTTACCTGAAGAGCTGCTGAGGGTGCCCTTGATCCTGACGTCTGTGTCGTTGCTGGAGATACTGAATAACACTAGTCCTGGTACAGGCCCCTGAGGGACACCCCTTGGCACTGATGTCCATTGGGACTCTTAGACATTGACTACTACCCTCTGGACGCAACTGTACAACCAATTCCTTTTCCATCAGTCTACCCACCGAATTCACCTCTCCCCAGTTTAGAGAGAAGGCTGGTGTTGGGAATTGTGTCAAAGGTTTTACAGAAGTCTAGATAAATTATGTCTGTAGCCCTTTTCCTGTCCACTGACGCAGTCACCGCATCAGTGTAGGTAGTGTATGTGTGTTTTCTTGCTTGCCATAAGTAAGCAAGGCCAGAAGGGCTTGCTTATTAACACTGTTGTGCATAATCTTTACAGCAGTATTTAGACAACTACAAGAGGGAACGTGGTAAAATAACCTAGAAAATGAAATGTCAGCAATTCTTCCATTCTAGGTGGAGTAATGTTGATGATGGTAAACATATTTAGTAGAGAAAAATCACTCAGTCTAAAATAATTTCTTTTAAAGGAGATTTTCAGCTTAAATGATTGAAAATATCAGTGTACAGTTTACTTGAAAAAATATATTTTAAAATAGAGACATTTAAATTATGTAGAGTAACTGATTAACTGAAAACTCCGGATTTTTTGTGTGTTGCTGGCCAGAAGGTTGACATAACAGAATATACAATGAAAGAATGCAGTAAAGGATCGCAAGAAGGTGTGTGTTTAGGACAAGAAAATGAAAAACAATGTTTGTACATTTATATTGCAGGCATTTTGACTTGTTTATCTGCTTTATTATTAACTGTGATGGGACGGTAGGATAGTAGAGCCCTTGTATTGAAACCTGACCTTTAACAAAGTGGTACACAAGTGACTTTGGTAGAAATAGCTAAACAAATAAATAGAGAAATGTACGTACCTTTGTGCCTGTTTCTCTCAATACCGCTGGAATGCAATTACAGTAACATTGGAGTGTGAGACAAGAAGCATCTCTCCATAACAAATGAGCAGAAAAGAGCTCTTGTAGAAGAAACTGCGGGCTGCTTGATATATTAAAAAAAAAAAAAGAAAAGAAAAGAAAAAGGGAGACCAGACTGTTACATTACAGGTCTGCTGGAGCTACAGATACTCAACATTTTCAACAAAGTATTTGGAGTATGGGTATGCACAACATCTCTTAGTTCCTGGTGTATCATCTGGTAGTATGTGCCAGGCATACCTGCACCAGGTGGCCTCAAAGCTGTCACCAAATTGTTCCTTACAGTTGTCTTGATTTTCCAGACAATCTTCTTATTAACAAGAAACAAACAAATAAACAAAGAAATGAATTCCAAGTACTCGTGGAGGCTAGTGTCTACATAATGTCTCAATTTTTTTTTTTCAACTTTAAAATTTTGTCAGCTGTTTGGTTTTCTAGAACCTAAACTAGCTGTATGTTTTTATAATGTTATATAGAGAAGAGACAACTTTTTAACAGTATCTAGCTACCTAGAAATGCCGTTATCTAATTGGCCTCCTCAGAACTCATAAATTTCCTATGCTTACTGAGGTACTAATAAAATGGCAGTGTTTGAAATAGATTATGATCATCATTTAGTGTAAGTCTCAAGAACCTCTCAAAGTAATGTGTTTTTTTTCAAAACCAGTAATTTTGCAGACCTTGCAAAGTTTTGTTTTAATTTAATGAATAGAAAAACTGTTCAACTGGAGGAAAGCAGTTTGAAATGCCAAATCCCTCACCAGATTTCTGAAATGAGCCCCAGCCCTACAGAGGTGTTTGACGTGTTCTGGTTCTGAAGATATATATTCTCTCAGTCTGGGGACGCAGGGGATTTATCATTTCCGTGAAAGTATCTCAGAACAAAGTTTCAAAATGCTCTCTGAAACAGAAATCACTTATTTACACTTGAGGGTTTTAATGGTATCCACAAATATAAAGTCTTCTACTTCAAAAGAAAGAATGCAGACTAACGAGGTTCTGTACAGTTTCAAGTGGATGGGACGTAATAAATGGTATCTTTGATACCAGTGATACAGCAGTGAAGAAAGCAAAAAATAGTTTAATGTTTGGCATATAACAGCACTTTTGTCTTTCTTTAGCCAAGCATTTTTCTGCCTATTCAGACCTTGAAACACTATCAAACCAGGGCTTCACCTTTTGGAACCACAATATGATGTAGCAGTAGAGGAGAGAGAATTTTATAGCATAATTGCATGAAAATACACTAAAATAAGATTGAATTTAAGTTTTTATGTCTGTTAGAATTTAAAAATGTGTAGATAATTCATTAAATGTCTATTTCTTTTTGTCATTTTTTGTTAGCAGGTGATTCTCGGCTTCCTGTATAATTCTTCTTTCAGAATATAACAGAAGTGGTGCATTGGCTTGGGGCTAAAATGGAATGCTTGGGTGAATTCAGCTTATTGCAAGATACTTTGAACATTGGGGTCAATTGTCACATTCGTGTTCCTGGTCAATCATCAGAATTCAACAGAATACTTCAGATTCCCTGTGTTCCTACACTAATATTGACGTAAGATTCCTTAAGAAACTCTGGCTACTACATTTTGCATCTGATTTCCTAGGCAGAGCTGCAGCCTGAAATTTTGGTTCTGTTCAGGTTCATCAGTGTAGGTCATTGATGCCTGCTGCATTCAGTACATTCAGATTTAGTTTAGTTGCAGGGAATCTCGATTCTCATATATATCATACTCCTACAGTAGTAGTGTAGAAAAGGATGTTTCTGGAATTGTTGAAGAACATCCCTGTTTGTCTATAAATAGGTGAATCTTGCATCAGACTTAACATGCAAACTATAAGGATTTCTTTCACTATGCTTTGACAGGCTGAGGACTGAGAATCAACCTTCTAAATTTTTTTTCCTTAATCTCAAAAGCATTAAAATAAAAAAAAAAACAAACAAAATCCAAACCAAGCCCCAAAAACACAACCCAGAACAATTATGTATCAGACTAACTTTTAAATTTATTTATTAATTCATTTACTTATTTTAAAACAAGGGGTAAGTCTACATGTGCTTGTATGGGTGCATGTTGAATCTGACATACCAAGAGATCATCCTGCATGTTGGTGCCATTTGTGCATGACAAATGACGTACCAGTCTGCTTTTTTGTGGAAGACATGTGGCTTCATCAAAACAGCTAGTGTGCATTTATATGGAACAAAACAGACATGTGGCTTTCAGCTCTGGGTGTCACCATGCTGGTGTTTGCCTGTACCTGTGTGATCCTATGTGAAACACAAACATATGAAGAAAACTTCCAGTCCTGTTCTTGAGAGACACTTAATGATTTCCCCCCCTCAGATCTACATGAGCCCTAAGGCAAGGGACACGACTGTCCCTGAGGGATCCTTCAGTCTGGTTCAAGCCAATTATTTTTTCAAATTGCTTTCAGTCACCTTTTATGGTGTCTTCATTTTCCATGATTCAGAAACTATCCAGGCTCACAATATATAAACTATTCATTGCATTCCTTCATGAAAGAAAAAAAAAACATAGGCTTGAAAACAAATTATTTGTAAAATGGATTTTTTAAAAAAAATTAAATCTCTGGAATCAGACCCACTTACTCTCTCAGAAAAATTATTTCTCTATATGTTTATTAAATATTATTTCTATAAATGGACCCCTAGGCTTAATTTCAATTATGATTCAAATGTTAATACAAAAAAAATGAAAAGATTCTTATGCGACAGAACAGAGCCACTTGGGGATGTCTCCTAATTGAGATTTTATCATATAGTCCATCATGTATAAAGTGAGGCAGTAATTTTTGTTGTGAAAATCTTGAGAATATGTAGGATTTAATTAATAAACTTTTGTCCTTTCAATAAAATATTTTTCCTGTTGCATTTTTTAACTAAACCCCTCCCTTTGTATGTATATGCATGTGGGGAATTTTTATGCCATTATTTTTTATTAAGACCTTGTATATAACATTTCTTTAATTATATAAAATAACCACTTCTAAATAACATATTTATCTGTATGCAGTTTCTAAAATATGTGTCTAAGATCAGCTGGTTTTCCCACCTGCTGTTCAAGTGACTGCAAAAGATCAAGAGCTATGTAATCTGGGGAGTTCATGGAAATGAAGGAAAAAATTCTGAAAAGGGCAAACACAATCTGCTTAAAAGAGTACTTCACTTTCTGTTTCTAAGATTAGATAGATACAGTAAAAGAAAAAAAGAGGAAAAAATTGGCAAAGGATCTGGCCAAAAGTGAATGAAAAAAAACCAGCAGGAGAAATCTCTCTACTGTCATACCTGTTGCTTTAACTCTGATACTCTCATTATAGAGTTAGTTGAGCCCCTTTCAGAAGTATTGAAGGTAACATTAATTAGAAGTTTCAAAGCTACAGGCATATGGCACCATGTTCTGAACTGTAGTGGTATAAACTGAGCAAAACTTTGTTGGCTATAAAGACTCTGTTCTTCTGGAAAAAATCTCTACAATACATCTTAAAACATAACATTATAAAACATTAGGGAATCCATTTCTTGTGCCTAAATAATGAGCTTTCACAGGGAAAAGATTGTAATTTCATGTTATTAAACTGAATCAGGATTGAAGTGGTTTATTGATTTATTAATGACATGTAATTAACTGGCAATCAATGAGCTATACAGAGATCAGTGTCAGCGATGCAAGTTATAAACCATACAGCGTGACACCTCCAGAAGATGCTGATCTCAGTCTCTGAGTACCCCTCTGTCACTAATCCCAGGAAGGGCAATCCTCTGCAGCCCCTCTGGAGAAGCCCCCAGGTGATGGAGGCTCACCCCTCCTGAGATCCCTGGCTGCAAACCCTCCTGGGGTGGAGCTGCCCTGAGAGCTCCCAGCCAGCATCATCCCCCAGAACCTGGAGCAGGCAGACAGGAGGAGAGACTGCTCACGGCACCCCTGGGTGACTTGTGTGGTGTCAAACCCAGCTCTGATCACTTCTGCTCCTGCTTCACCATCCCTGCTGCCACTGCAGCCCGCATGATTCTCCCAGACCTCTCTTTAGTGTCACTCTTTTACTTCAAAAGCCTCTTTGGAGTTTTTCCATGACTACTTAATATGGCTGATTTTTGGCCGCTTCACTTGCCACATTTTGGGCAAATACTCCCTCAAATGGTTTCAGGTGCATCATTAATATGCACTGGTGTGTGTAGGTTCTGATTTGACCTCATGTTGTTATGCAGCCTAGTTTGCTGGAGGAGGGCCTCAGAAGCACCTTCACGACAACTACTTTCGTCTAAGGCAAGTGAAGAAAAGTATATGCAATGACTAATTATCTACACTTCAGATTTGAAACTGGTGAAGAATGATTGCTATGGTAAAACATAAGATCCTAAAAAAAGAGAAAAACACATAAGAGAAGAAGATCAACCAGATTATACTATGCTGTCTTTCAACTGCTCAGTTTTATTTCCTAAGGTAGATTAATACCTGCCCTTCAGAATGAATTAACTGATGCCATTCTGTGAAACAGGTCACACAGTGGAGAGTTCTCTTCCTAAAGGCATTATGTTTGAACTTACCTCTGCACAGACATTAAGACATTCTGTCAGTCAGCTAGGTTAGAAACTCTTGCTGTTTTTGTTCCTCTTTAATATGCAGGATCTTCTCCGTTGCTCATGTCAATGCAAACTGTTCTAGTAACTTTGTTACTCAACAATCTTCTTCTAAACATCCACTCAGGGAAGAAAATGTTTGTGTTCTGTCAGTTTTTTCTATTTTTAAGTCACACTTTTTTTTCTTTTTTGTCTTGAAACATATAAAGGAACTTCTTTTCCGGATTAAGGTATAAGTACTTTGTTCAGTCACGTTGTCTTTTGGTCTTCATGTGCAGAGGGAAGCAAAGCAATTAACCTCTTTTACCATATTATCAATGTATTTGCATTATCCTTCCTTGGGTAACAGTCTATATAAATTAATACTGATATTTATTATTCTAATTCAAAGGTTATGGTGTTCTCCTCCTTAGAAAATGATAGTGCAAAATTCTTTCGTTCTCTGCTTTACTGGCATAAGGATATATCAGTGATCAAAGTGGCTTTAGGTACAAAGTTAATCTGAGCTTTTAAAACTACATAAAAATTCCTGTGTAGTTTATTATGAGACTTAGGTTTGCACAAGAAATATAACTAAAGAATCGCTGATAGTGTGAGAAAGTAAGATCCTTTAGGTAGCAAGTGTTTCTACGTGGCTTATTTTATAATATTTGCCTGCCTGTATTCCAACAGGATCCCATCAAGGTGGAAATGAAAATCACTGAACACTGAGTCACTGAATTTCCCTCAGTGTGTCACAATTACAAAACCAGTTTCTGCTATATGAGTCTGATCTACTGTGAAAATGTTCAAATTATTCAGTTGCTCCAGAAATGCCTCGTTTATTACCCATGTTGAGAAATTCAAATGAGTGAGTCATGAGTTTGACTTTTCCACTTTCCCCTGAATCTGATTACAAGTCCCTCTGTGCCATGTTTTCATGTAGTTTAAAAAGGTATAAGATACATTTCATTTTGAAGTAATTCTAATTCTGCCTGGGTTCCGTCAATTGTGCTAGAAAGGGATTCAGGAGGCTCAGAGTATTTTTGGCATACATGGAAGGAAATCTCATCAGCTGGGAGAGCTCTGGTCAGTAGCTCACCACACTAGGGGAGGCAGCTGGTACAGCTGTGCTGAGGTGCACAGAATGAGATTCTAAACTTGCCATGATTGATTTCTTTTAAAATTTAAGGTTATTAATTAGGGTCAAGGAACTATGATGTTGAGAGAAAGTTTTTCTTCTTAACTCTACATGTAGCAGCTAGTGAGAATATTCATTGTGATGACCACTGCTTAATTGTGTTCTTGTTGGTACTTTAAGAAAGAAAAACACAATAAGGTCAAAGATGAGATCTTGCTTAGTAAGAGGTAACATCAAAAAGATCAGTGTATGTAGCTAAAACAAACGAACCAAAGATTTTCATTTTTAGACGCTTGACGACGTGTTGTTTTGAAAATTTTAATCTCTGTATTCTAGTTGACAATGAAATTTAGAATTTTTTGTGGAAACGGAAATGCAGAGCTTTGAGCAGTCCTCATCAATTAAACTATGAGAATAGATGAACATCGTATAATTACAGTAAAATACAAAATCAAAAGCAAAACTTGCTTGCTGACATGGTTCATTTGAATGACTATTGCCTGAAGACTATATACAGGTATGAAAAAGGTCGTTCTGAAGAGTGGAAGACAAGTGTAGTTAAAGTATAGAAATAAACCACTCTTTGGGTCAGATGTACAGGCATTTGCAAAAGTGACTGCCCTGCAGTTGTCAGCCTACCCAGGATTTTAGATCTTTACTGGAGCAGTCAAAAGAAAAATTGAAGGGAAAGACACTATGATTTTGTTAAGAAGAAAAGTGATTCTAGAGAAAGTTTGTTTTTCTGGAGAACAGACAAAGAGGAACCAGCCGCTGGTTAGATGAAGAGGTGATTAATTAAAGAATTTGGGAAAAAGGCAATGCTTCCTTACTTTTTTTTCTCACTACAGGTTAGACTTAGGTTATTAAACACTTCTGTGGAAGACATCTGGGAAAAATATTTATTTCTTTCTGTTGAGAACTGAGCTGTGACTGTCTAGGCCTGTTTAAACACTCCATGAGGATTTTATGATGTAAACTTTAGCAAAGAGAAGGATGAGCTGAGGATCAGAACTTGCTTATTTTCTCTTACACCTGAGGAGTGAATCCTGTGCAAGAGCACAAGGACAGAAGAAAATTAGAGTGAAGCTTATGGGAAGAAATAGATAGGATTGGGTAGATAGAGGTGTGCAAGAAAACATCTGAGATCGATCTATCTATCTATCTATCTATCTATCTATCTATCTATCTATCTATCTATTTATCTATCTATCTATCTATGTGTGTGTGTCTGTAGGTGTATCTTCAAATGGGGACAGTCCTCCATGTTTTGTGTTTATACTTTCGTGGTAAAGGGGGAGAAATTCAGATGAAGTGAAAAATAATAATCCGAGGGCTGCTTGAATGTCTGTGAATCACATTTGAATAGAATTTGTGTTCTCTTCTGGTTTTTCTCTCTTGGAAAAGTCCTGTCACCCTTTAGAGAAGTAAGGATTGTAGGAGAAGGAAGACAATGTAATGACAAGCCATGTTTATTGAGAGAGAATTTGATTACTAGATTTTATTCTTTCAGGCTTTCTGCTCAAGCATGACATGAAAAGATCAAATCCCTTCTGTATCAGATAATTTCTGTGCTATATGTTTAGGAAATGGTTTGGACTGGGGATGCTACAGAGATCTTCTCAGAGAGATATTTAGATTGCTGATGCTCTGCTACTTCCTGGGTGCCCGCATTACGGCCTAGACTTTGTCTCCTATAAAGCACCACATGTGCTTGGCCAGATGAAAGACTGTTATAAAGGATGATAAATGCCATTTAGAAAGAGAAGCTTTTCGTAATTGAGGGTGGAGGCGTGCTGTGCGTCGTTTTGGTAGCTCCTATGAGACAGTGAGGCGTTTCAGGAGAAGACGTATAAACACAGAACTGGCCTGGGGCAAGCAGGCGCATGCAAAAGCCCACACTATCTCAAAGCTGCCAGACACCGTTAGAGGATCAGCTTTTCCCCGAAAGGAAGGAAGGCCTTAGTCCACAGACTTACATAAAGCAAAATTAGCATTTATGGGTCTGATCCAAAGTCCTTTAAAGCTGAAGAGGATTTTTCCTCAGTAGACCTCAGTGAGATATAGATTGGGCTTTGTGTATAAATGTTTAAGCAGTGCTTTTTAACTCATGAAAGTTAAATCCCAAATTAACCCATACCATTTTTATCCCAATTATTTTATTTGCCACTCACATTCTTGCCCTTTCTTCCCCCTTTCACCTTTTTATTTGGGTAATTAAAGTTCTGCTTTGGCATTAAAATGAAATTGAGAATGATAAAATTCACTGTAATCAAGACACAGGTTGACAGGCAGGCCAAGATCCTACCATTTCTTGTAACACTTGAAGTTTTTTCATGGTGATTTAAGAAAGGCTGTGTTCTAATTTGCACTAAGATTTGCTGAGAAATTAAATAGTATTTTAAAATGCCCAAAAGATAAACTTCTTGCAAATTTTTCTCAGTGTCCTGAGATCAATGATCCTGTTGACTGATAAAAAATTGTATGTCACAACATTAAACATACTTCATCTTTTAGATTTTCTTATTCTGTCTTATGGAAATATTGCTGTTTCTGAAACCCTTTGTAACTGCTTTTGTAAAGCAAGGCTGTCTGCTAGGATATCAGCTGAAGAGCTCTAGGCAGAAAAGCTGTCTGGGTGAGTAAAGGCTTAACATCGTGTGGTATATCAATAGGTCATGGCAAATAGAAATATGGGCACTTTGCTACTAAGTGTTATTTATAATTGCTCTGATGGAGGAAATAACACTGCAAATTAATGGAATGAGAGAAACATTGGATATGGGGCAGCTGGTTGATATGATTCAAATGTTGTTTCTTGGCAAAATATACTGAGTGTCATCTGAAAACAGAATTTTGTGCGGTCTGTTACTGAGACTTGTCAGTACATTGGAGCCTGAGCAATTTAACTTCAACAAATAGAACTCATCTTGCTAACCTCTCCTAGATGTTTTGTCTCAACTCTGTGACATGGTGTGTCATATGCAGGAGTTTTCTGCTTAGAAAAATATACATATAGAGTTGTAAGCAGACAGCCCGATTGGAGTAAGGTCACAGAAAACAGCAGGAAAAAAAATGCTGCCCAATGACACATTAAGACTCAAAGGCAAAACATTTAACAATGCAGGGTGAAGGAGACCTAATAAGGTAATAGAGTCAAGCTTTGTCATAACTCCTTTCTTTTTAACTTTTGCCTCTGCCAGCCATTCACCTGAGTTCTACGGCGAACTCAAATATGCAGTCATTTTTCTCTTGTCTTCTAAATCAACAATACATGAGTTCTTCCATCTTTATTGTTTCCTTTGCAACCAGATGATAATTATGAGAAAAATCAGTGTACTTTTTTCTTTCCAGTATACACAACAATATGTCTGTCTCAGTATCATTCGACATTTGCTCTTTAAATGTTGTCCTTTTTCCTCATAATTTCTGGATTGTATTTTGCTGTAGTTTCCTGAGGACAATAAATTCTTGACCAATATACACATGAACAGGACTGACATAGCTTTACTAGCAGAGATTCAGCAACCTGTCTAGGGCCAGCTGCACTGATGTTGCCACCAGCACTGAAGAAAGGTTGTAGTTTGTGATTATACTAGAACACAAACTTACTGATCATGCCATGTGTTTTTCCCTCTTTATTTCTCCTGGGCTTGACTTACACAGTTTAAAATGTATTTCTTGGACCAAATTCATTAGGGTATTTCTCTTGAAATAGGAAGCTGGTATTTTCTGCTGGGAGCTATGCCAACTGAAAAAAGTGTTTCTGAAATGTCATTTAAGCAGAGGCTCTGCTCTGAGTTTCCCTTTCCCCTGAAGGAAAAGTAGTACATCACTGTATTGCCTCAGGAACAACCTGGAGATTTACTAAATCACTAAGGAAATGCATCAAACTTGTTGGTTTCTCATTTTTTTCTGATGTGTAAGAGAGAGAAAGAGAAAATGCATGTGCCTGTCCTTCACTGGCTGAAAAATAGCTCCCTAGATCTTCTGCCTTAGTGCCTCTGTATAACAAGCTGAAGACTGGGTCAAGGTTTGCTAGTACTTGCTTCAACATGCCTGTTCCCTGTTTGCAAATCGGCAGGAGGCAGAGCAGCTGCACAAGCGAAAGGTGGGGAGGATTTTTTCTGGTAGTAGAAAACATTGATTTTATGGCCAACTGCCTTCACAGCAATAGTGCTTAATGCTACTATGATAGCTCTGTGGAGTGGATTGAGGGCCTGAGTACTGTCTCGTGGGACTCAGAAAGAGTCTGCAGCTATCAATATTTCCTTGAGCCTAAACACACTGTTATTGCTCTGTAGATGCCCCTTGAACTTATTTATATCTCCTCAGGAATTGCCATGAGTGTTTTGACTTCAGGTACAAGTGTATTTCACAGCTGTAAATGATTGTCCTGGAGGTTGAACTCATGCTCTGGCACAACAAGTATTGACATAGGAAGGATCAGGGACAGTGCTCTCACTCATGCCGTCCAGGTTTTCCACTCCATATTTTAGTGCTAATCATATAAAAAAATGGAAAACTGAAGGAATTTTTATTTTACCTTTTTATTTCTATTGCTACCAACATGCACCCCGTATCCAAGCGGGCAAAAGTGTGTTTCTACTGGTGGAACTTGAAGAAGCTTTCAGGGTTGGCTGAAAACGCTCCATGGAGCTCTCAGCAAAATAAAGGAGGGAAGTTTCCTGTTACCTCAGATCACTTGTGGTCTGAGGTAGGCAGGGCCTCCATATATGTCTTTGCCTGAGTTAAAGTGTCTTCCAGTAGGATTAGCTTGAATGTTACCGGCAAGACTTATTATTTCCCAACCCAGATATCAGAGGCCAAATTGATATGCACCTCACAAGAGGTGGATACTTTTTGAATATTCGTTTGGATATTTGATAGTACTGACACAAGATTCCAAGGCCGGTAAGCCTTTAGGCATGGGCATTTTTAGTTTCAAGCAGTAGTGACTAGACACTCTGATCTCCCCCATGGTTAAGTCCTTTGCACTGAGGTTCTTCACCCCTTAACAGAAATGTCAGCATAGGATGGTGCTAGAAGGAAAGGCAATTTTATCACCTCCTTTGGACATGACTTGTGGATGTCAGCCCAACAACACCCTGAAATTGCTAATGCCTTGCTGTCTTTAGCTCTTATTTGAGGGGGAAAAAATTTTCTGTGTAAACCTGGCTGCACTGTGCATTAAGAGTAAGGAAAAGCTTCCCACCATATGTATGCTGAGTAATTCTAGCATCAGTTGGACACCCCAGAAAGCAGTGCTAAGAGACTACAGATAAAGTGCCTATCCCTATAATTCGTGACTTGCAAAGCATGGTAAAATATAATTACTAATGCAGCTAACAGTCTTTACGGGTCCCTTCCAGAAGCGGCAGGGGTTTTTTGTATTGCTTTCTGCTCTCTTTGCAGTCTTGGGAAAAAATTAAAGTCTTACTAAGTGGATGAAATAAGGGATGACATTTATTTAAAAACAAACCTCCAAAATCCCAAAAATATAGTAAACACACCAGTAATAGAAGTCACCTGTTAACAGAAAAAAGATATCTACCAACCTCTCATTTTACTTTAACTTCTCAGTTTTTTGCAGAATTTTTTGGCATATATTCCTGTCCATATGTGCGCTTGTTTACTATACCATTTACAAAGTCCTTAGCATACAGATGGTACAAAATAAAGTGAATAAAAATTAATAGATTCCTATTACTTTATTTTCTTTAATTCTACTTTTATTACAAAATCCATTTTGTTTCTGTCTAGAAATAGTTTAGACATCAGAAGAATGCTTAGCAACTATTAAATGTAGATTGCAGCCTGAGTGCTAAAGCAAAATAAGACTATATAATTTAATAGCTTTTCAATTTAATGAAAATTCGTTGCCAGATTGTTTAATCAAGAATTTGTCATTGTCTGTGCAAATCATTTCATGTGAAACTATCAACAGTTTTTCACCGTTTTGTTAGTAGAAATCCTAAAGAAAAGCTTCAGTAAAGCACAACCTTTGCAATATCAGAAGTTCATTGCAGAAAAGTGCCAGCCCATTTGATGTAATTTTACAAGGGATGGATCGTTACATTTCAGGTGAAGTTAATGACACATGTGGCAGAAGCATTCTGCAGGTATTAAGTATATCTGACAGAAAACACAAATCTAGTTTCAGAAAACACAACTGTAATTTGAAGCTTATTGTGAGAGTGTTTGCAGCAGTGAGCTTTTTATAAAGGGTGGTTGTTATGTTCCTCAATAATCTTAGTCATACCATTAAGATGTCCATCAAACTTGTGAAGCAGAAAGCCAGCAAATGTTTAAATTACAGGCCTTTGGTAATTTATATTGACCTCTTAAGCATCAGGTGAATTATTAAGTAAAAAACATAAATTGCTGCGCCCTTAAAACCTTTGATGACCAGGCAGGATAATGATGAGTTCTCAGAGAGTGGTTCAGCTGCAAACAAAATATAATAAACAGTACAGCTGAGAGTACACATCATCAAGAAAAAACCAACACTGATCAAAAAAACAATGCAGTGCCTTGTGCTGGCCTCCTCACCTTGACAACTTTCAGTGTGATAGCAAGTAGGTGCAAGCACAAGAATGCAGAATATCTATGAAGACTAAGAAGCATCCAATGAAGGTAAAAGATACACCATATACAAAGTTGGAATATGATGAACTGAGAAGGAAATGTCAAAAAAATTATAATCTAAAGGTCCAGATGTGGCCCAAAAGTTTGAAATGTTTTCTTATGCTCTTGTGCTTCACGGCTGTTACCTATTTTGTATCAATAACTATAAAAGTACTACCAATGCAGTCCAAAGAGAATAAATAGGATATCTTTAACAGCTCCTAAGCATTGCCCGGTATTGGTCTCAAAACCCGTAACCTAGGTCTAGATAGCAGTTTACTTCCAAATAAAGGAAGCTATTGTTAATAATCTAATCTGTGAGATAGCAGTCACCTCTTCTTTAATTGGACTCGTGCATTATAAGCATTCGAAAAGATTTCCATTTTTGAAAAAATTTCTCAAAGGGACAATGGATGCCCTTACTTGTTTATTAACTAAAAGGCCTTTTCTTGAATCCTGCAGAAATGGCTCCTAATAAAAGGATGTGTCCTTTCTTCTAAACACACCTGAGAACAGGAGTAGGAATCGTATATGGAAGCTCTGTGAACAGTTAATGGTTTTAACAGTTTTAAAAAAGAAATTTTTTAAAAATGCTGTCAATACAAACATTTACAAACTGTTTTCAAACCATAAATTTAGATTTTGATTTGGTAAACATATATTGTGTTTTTTAAGGTGTATGTATTCTGAACTGTGAACCAGTCCAATAAATATACCATAAACTTTATCTAGAGGAGATTCTCAGGTTCCTATCAGTATTGCATCTCTTTGTAACTGACACTGGCATTGGGTTTTTACATTGGTAGTTTGGAACAAGGATCAGCATGAAACTTCAAGGTTCTAGCTGAAATTTAAGTCCCTGCTGCTCATAGTCAAATAAAAGGCATTTACTTATTTAAAGTTAAATGCAAAGATTAAGAGTTTCTCAGTCCTGCTGTGGGTTCATCAAATTTGCAAAACATTGTGCAGTGCAAAGTTGTCATTTGTCAGTTTTAATTCCACTGACAGTATGAGTCTGCATGCGTACCTGCACATGCAGATATCTGCCAATTCTGATCGGAAAAGGCTGTTTTGCCTTACTACTTTGTATGAGGTACATGGTACGCTTTTTCTTGTCTGTTTATGGGCTGAAATGTACATATGCCTTCCCCTTCAATTCAAGTTCTGTGAGCACATCAAACCAGAATAATATATAGAAAATGCTGAAGGCTTGCACATCATGCATGCATGCTTTCCTGCAGGTCTTAAAATCATAGCTGCTGTGGTTTTTTCTGCTTTCAAAGCATACTGAATGAGAGCTTTGAGATGAAGTTTGAGAAACTGAAATGAACAGAGCTGTCATCTATCTCTCTACATGCTGGTATTTAGCCTCAGGCTGTATCACACTCAGTGGAAACTTTTAAGGCAAGGTTTTAAGGGGGAAGGAGAAAACTTTCTTACCTGCCTTTGCTGCTGCCAGGTTCAATGCAATTCAAATACGGTTCAGCCAACTGAATTTGCACTAGTTATATTGTTTGTTATTTTTCTTTCTCTTGGGACATGCTACTAAAGACTAATACTTGTGGGTTTTTTGATATTTTTGCCTTTGTTAAGTGTTTTTTGTTTAAATTAACTTTCTCATGACAGCCTGATTCACAGTATTGCAGGGAAACTGTTGTTTTGGGAAATGGAAATGGTTATTGATAACCTCTGCTCCAAACAAACTATTGCCCATTTCGAGTGGTAGTCTCTCAGGCTGAGCTTGTATTTTGTCTTTGGTTTTCACTGAGGTGTTCTGCTCAGGTGTCCCTGTCAAAACTGGAGGATAGACATGAAATAATACCTCACATGTTGACAATCAACTTAGTGATCAATGCTGTGCTGTAAAGGAGGTCTCTGCTATGTTTTGTGGCATGAATAAAGGAAAAGCCTAGGCCTGCTGAGGACTAACAGAAATATATCTGCAAACATTTCCTCAACAACTGTCTTGACTGATTTAATGATTTGTCTTTTGAAGATTCTAGCACTCTCATAGGCTGAGTGTGATGGCTTTGCCTTTTTAAGGAGAGGGAATGCAGATCACCCACAAAACTCAGCATATTAACAGGAAATTTGGAAAACATAGTAAATAATAAAAGTTATCATTTTTTTTTTTGAGAGTGAGAAAATCCAGAGATTCTTTAAATTTTTTTTTCAAATAATTTTCCATTTTTCAAGGGATAAAGCTGAAAGGCTTATTTTTAAAATCCTTCTGTAGAGGATAATTTGGTGAATTCTGGGGTGCAAAGGTATACCTGGAGAAGACTAAAGTTAAAAGCCACTCAGCAGAATGTTATACATTTTCTCTAAAAATCTACTTCACAGTTGTAAAATAACCCTATAATAGATACACAGAACATTAAAGTACAACCTTAGAGTTTCTGCGGTTATGGTAGGATTTTGAGGGACAGGGTTTAGTCATCTGAGCCACATTTTTCAAGGAGATATTTCTGCCCTTTGGTAAGATATTTCCTGTGTGTATGTGGCTTCTCCGAATATGTGTGGCACTAAGTCTGGTTTTGCCCTATATTTGCTGCTCAATTTTTACACTGCAGCTACTCTATATTATTTTCTCTGTAGGTTATTTTCTTCTGTATGGAGAAATAAAAGACAGATCACTGTGTTTGTGTGCAGGAAAACCTCAAGCTGAAGGAAATTACATGGATAAGGCAGAATGGCAAACATGTTTCTGGATTTCAGAATGCATGACAAAACACTTTCTTTATTCCTTGCTCATGCCCTGTACAACACATTTTGTAGTACAAAATGTGTTTCCTTTTCCAAAGCATGTAGAACATGCCAAGAGTTATGAAGTTATAACTAATAGTATTCTTCCTGAAGATTTTCAGGCATCTGTTTGAGCTGAAATGAATCCAGAATTTATGTTCCTTAAATATAAGTAGACTTACCTTTGGTTAATATAAAAATCTAACAAGGTTTTTCTGAGAACAAAACTTTCAATAATAATTTCATTCAGACATGTTTCTAACCTAAAATTTGGTTTAAAGTGATTAACATAATTGATTTCAAGTTGAGTGTATGTGAACCGCATTCTTGCAAGTCATTGATTTGCTTGACTGAATTACTGAGGCTCTGAAACTAGTTTTGACTTCTGTCTACTATGGTTGGTGGAGGAAATACAAATCTTGCGATGTATGAGCTGTAAGGTATCTCCTTTGAGATCATGCAAGTTGTCTGCTGTTTGAGAAGAGTGAATATTTCATGGAAAATGTAAATCTAGATGTATTGAACTGATTTGCAATACTTGGATAGAGGAGAATATTACAGGTTAGAATAACTAAAATGGCCTTTCTTGTCTTGGCAAAGAGTTATATCTTTTGTCAAAACTAAATGGGCTTTGCTGTAGACCCTTCTATATTTAGAAAACCAACATTGTCTAGGAAAAAGATTACTTTGAAGCAATTTATTTTCTAGTATCGATCAATAACCTAACACTAAGGAAATGTGTTGCTAAAGGTTTTGAAAACAAAGTTTCTGAAGTATTTCCCAAGAAATTTTCTTCAAACTGACAGTCAGTAAGACTTCATAAAGACTATTCATTTTATTGGATATTTGTCTCAAAGGAATTACACATATATTATTAATATAAATCATTACATAGTCTCTAAAACGAGTACTCTGCAATATGCAGGGGAAAGCAGGCAAAGAAATTAAACCCTGTATTCAGATCTTCAAAACATATGAGGTATGAATTGATCTTGCCAATAGAATAGTTTTTTTCAAGATTAATTACCTATTTTAATGACTTTTATAGTGATTAATCTATTTAATAACTTGTATATTGATTACACTTAGCAAGAATTGGTGTGTAAGTAGAGGCAAAGATAGGTTAATTGGCTGGTTTGTAACTTCCATGTAGTATGAAGAAACGAACCCTGATTTAAATAAGATATTTGTATTTCTAGAAAGAACATATTTTTTTCCAGTTCTTTAAAATTTGCACTAGAATAATTGTGTCAATTTTATTATCCCTAGCTTTAAATGGCAATAAACAGGTTAGCAGTTTTGGAAAATGGTTTATACTAAGCAACGCTGAAACTTTTTTCCCTAATTTTACAACCAGATGATCACATGTTGAAGCATCCTAGATTATGCCCTAAGTGTTTACTTCATAAACATAGTTGAAAATACTACACTTCTGATAAGCCTAAAATTGCTTTGTTACCAGTAGGAAACTTTTCAACGAGAATCACTCCCTGAAATGACTGTAGGTGTAAGCTGCCCTCCTTGGTACTAGCAGGTCAGGAACTTCATGCCAACTTTAAGTTGATCAAAGTAGATCAAAGTAGAAAGGCAACAAATTCCTCATAAAAATGAGAAAGAGAATTAGTGCTATTCGGGAAGATTAAATCAAGTATCAGTTAAATTAAATGGAAAATTTTCATAACATGTAGGGAAATTAAACCAAATAACTGGACCTGGATTCATAACCTAAGTGCACATACAACTTTTACTCTATGAATAATCCAGCTGCATCCAGCTCTGGGATCTATCACATGAAGGTCATGGACCTGTTGGAGAGGGTCTAGATGAAGGCCACCGAGATGATTAGAGGGATGGAGCACCTCTCCTGTGAGGGACATCTGAGAGAACTGGGGTTGTTCAGCCTGAAAAAGAGCATCAGGGTGTATCTAACTGCAGCCTTCCGGTACCAGAAGGGAGCCTACAAGAAAGATAGAGAGAGATTGTTTAAAAGGGCATGTAGTGATAGGACGAGGGTGAATGGTTTCAGACTTAAAGAGGGCAGGTTTAGATTAGCTATTAGGAAGAATTTCTTCACTGTGAAAGTGGTGAGGCACTGGATAAAGTTGCCCAGAGAAGCTATGGACGCTCCAGTCCTGCCAGTGTTCAAGGCCAAGTTGGATGGGGTTCTGAGTAACCTGATGTAGTGGAAGGTATCCCTGTCCATGGCAGGGGGTTTGGAACTAGATGATCTCTAAGATGCTTTTCAACACAAGCCATTCTTTAATTCTACCAATTCCATTAAAGTAATAACTTGAGTAATAATTTAGGGAAAGCACTGAAGTTGGAGAAGTTCTTATGAATTAATATGTTACAGTCTTGGAGGTAGCTTGCAAGGTGTGTCCCAGTGTGTTTATAGGAGTCATGCCCAAGAAGTAGAATAGGCATCTGTCTAAATATTGAAAATTCTTCGTGCAAACTCTCCTTGGAAACAATGAAATAAAGACACATACAGAAATAAAGACAACTGAGACACTCAAAACATCTTTGAGGTTTGGAATCGATTTTTCCAAAAATTAAGCTGTTCCAAAATCCATAAAATTTTATTGTAAATATGCAGTCAGGGGGGTAAAAAGAATTTTTTTCTGGTACTGGTATCATGGTATATGTCAGAAACATGCATTAAATTCCCATTCATTTGGTAGCATAAACTTCTGCTGCTATTTTGGTTTCAGTGATATTGGATGTTACCACAGCAATAAAAAAAATCATAAAAAGAAAAAATAAAAGAAGAAATGAAATGGGCTTTGTTTTCATTCAAAAATAAAAAGTTGCTACAAGAATGCTAATGGGGTGTGTGTGCTGACAGTCAAAGAAATATGTCTGGTTCATAACCGGCAGCATAGAAATGGCTGAATAAGTTATTAGAGGGCTTGGTTATTTATTTGAACTTAAGCAGAAAGCTATTATATATTTACTGCAAGACAGATTAACACGGTTAAGAACAGTTTTGTTATTTTTCATCCAGTATGGGTGTTGGGCCTGCTGCTTCATTTTCATGTGCCATAGGTAGCTTGCCTCTGCCAGGCCTCTGTTTGTGATTCAGCTGTCATAGATGTTGCTGTGACTCTTCCCATTCACTTTGAGGAGTCTTGGACTGAGCTGCTAAACTACATTTTCCTTCATGAATATCAATGGAAGTGGCATGTCAGTGCCAGATTTCATTTTATTCTTAATGCACCCTGCTGGATAGAGTGTATGCTTTGTTCATACAATGAGTATGAAATACCAAAACCTGTCAGAGAGATATCAGAGGCAATTATAGCACATTTAGAGTACCATGCTATGAGAAAATAGTTTCAGAATAACTAGTAATTTTTTCTATGCAAATTGTTTTAACTGCGCTGTGCAGAATATATAATTGACAGCAACTGATATCATAAAAATGTTAGCCAAATTACATTAACTGTAAGTTAACTCTGGGTCTGCTTTATTTTGCTGGATTTTTTTGTTTTTAATAAAAATAGAGCCCCTTGCGCATAAGATAGAAAGAGTTGCGTATTCTGCATAAAGAGGTAAGTGCAGTTTGTGGTTAAGTTTCTCGTAACATGAATATTTTTTATCTTTGTGAGTTTTTCCGTGCAATAATTCACCATTTGTTTTTAAGGTACTGGTTTTATAAATGGGGATCTATAAGAGAAAACTGGTGATGGTCTGTTTTGGGGTGTACTTCCCTCCATCAAAATATTGGAAACAAGATACTCTGTGAAATTTAGCATGTATGAACGCTTAAGTCGGCATAGTAAAGAAATAACACACGTTAAGGGATCACAGAAATTGAATAACTGATTTTAAGTCTCCTTCTGACCCCAGTTTGTGACCTTAACATCTGCTTGTATGGGGTAAGTTAAAAAAGATAAGTGACCTTTTCTGTTGCCTACAAACCAGGCATTATCAAAACAAGTATGTAGGGTTCATACATTCGCATTTTAAAATTCGACATATGGAATTGGACAAAGTTCAAAAAGGAGTCATAGAAAAGTCACTTCCAAGAGGCAGAAGTAATGTTTATCACAGAGATAAACAGAGTTCACACTTTATGTTCGAGAGAAAAACCTGAGAAGTTACTTGATTGCAGTTTTTAAGTACTTTCACAGAGAGAAAAAGCCAATTGCTTAAGTATTTTGCAATTTTCCAGGCAGGAAAAGACATAAAAAAACCCAGAGGCAGAAACTGGAATGAAACCAAGAAATAGATTTTGAACAGTGAAAGCGATTAAACCCTGAAATAAGCAGTAGTGGATTCTTCACCTCTCTGAAAAAACATCATCTGCATTCTGGAAGGTACTAGCTGAAAACAAGCTACCAGATTTCATGCAGCTGTGTTTGAGTGATACAAAACAAGCTGGTCAAGGGTAACTTGGGGTGCAACTAGAGGGTCTTATGGCCACGATAGCAATTAGGAATGGGGGGAGAAAAGGAAGAGTTTTCTTTTACCGCCCTACCATCCAGCAGGCAATAAATTTAGTCAATGTAGACAACATTTTTTGCCCTCTCCTCTCTAACTGCCTTTACAGGTAACGGAGAAAGAGGGAACGTAAATACTCCAAGGGATAGTTTAGACAAAGAATCAGTGAAGGATGCTATGAATTACCCTTTTCTAATTGACTCTCTTACTATCAGTCAGGGAAGATGTATAGAGGGATTGCTGTGATACTTCTCCAAATACTTCCTTGGTAAATTAAATTTTGGTACATGAAGCTCTGTTTCCTAGAGAGAAAACAACTCATCTGCTTCTTTGAGATAATTCCTTTTCTATTTAGGAGCCATCCTCAAATTCACACAGGTAAATATGGTAGGTTTTAAGACACACTATATCAACTGAATCATTTTAAGAAGTTCTCTGTAGAGATTTGATATAAAAGAGGACCACAGATAGATCAAATGGTTTCTAGGTTTTGCAGCAGCAACTGTTAAAAAAGAATTTTGTAGTGTCTTTCCTCTAAAACTGTATCTGCAAAGACAGTCTGATTACTTATCTTTTTGCCCTTCAGCCCCATAAAAATAAGTTGTCACTGTGGGCAAAGGATGCATTTTAACGGAAAAAAGTAATCTTGACACTAGTGAGCTGCTAAAGAAAGATACTGAATAAGAAGAGTGTGAAAATCTTCAGAGGACGTTTGCCGGAGCATGTTTCCAAGCTACAGGCTTCAGAGCTGAGTTGAGGTGCATCATTCAAGGAGACTGAGTATCCCCACCTATAGAAAAGTAAGGGCAGGATAATGATTTTTGAGTATTTAGCCCAAACTACTTATGTTTCGATTCTACTGACGTAAATGTCTTTAAAAATAAGAACTGAGACATGTACACCTGAATTTGGAGTGAAACAAACTTTGCATGGAAATAACTGAACATTTAACGATAATTTTCTAAAACGTAAATGCTTTTAGTAAAATTTAATGAATGGGTGCAGGGGAAGTAAACATCCTCTTATGGGAAGGCTCCAGTCTACAGAACCTCATATTATTCCTAGGACTTTTTAGAGTACTTTGAATCTCAAACTGTGGGTCTTGAAAAGCATGAAAACTCCCACAGATTAACAAAAAGACTGAATTTAAATAGATTAGTGAAATGACATTCAATACCAGTATCAACACTATTTTCTTAGTGCCGTAAGGGATGCATTTATTTGTAAGTGTACTTGTCTCAAACATAGTTATTATTTTGGTCAACATCTACAAAAGTATCTACGTTGTTACTGTTAGTCTGGCTGACTCACATAGAAAAACTCATCCTAGTATATGACGACCCTTAAACTCACTTAATTATTTTTATGGCCAAATCTGTTTCTATTGGATGCACTAATTTCTAGTTCTTAAAAATTCTAGTCTTGTTTTTGCATTTAAAAGCAGTTCCGCCCCTGGGTAAAGAAACAACTTTTCCTTGTTTCAGGAACATATGGTGGCTTCCAAATCTATGGGTGAGAGATTTCTTCAAGTAGCTTAGAAATAGTAGTACAATAGTGCTGCAGTATAGTAGTGCCATAAACATGCATGCTTATTAACTGTATCTCTAATCATAAGGCACTGCAATATTAAAATTTAAGAGTATCTCACTGTTTTTTAAAAAATATATATACTCTTTCTGCCTTTATTATGAATATATATTGTGATACAAGTAGCCAAAGAATTTGAGACCAAAAAGAACAGGACAGAACAAAAGATATCATATGCGTATATATATATATATATATATATATATATATATATATATATATATATATATATATAGTACTGGTAAACCATGACAATATCCAATTTGCTGATTAGAAAAAAACCTTGCTTTCCTTCAGCCATGATTTCCTTTATTTCTTTTGTCTATCCGAATTCATATTATATTTTTTATAAGACACAAACTAAAAGCTATGAAATATTCTAATCCTTCCTAATATGAAAAACCTCTCAAAATAAAGCCAAGTACTAAATATGAAAGTTAACTCGACTGGTTCTTATCAGACCAAAAATAAGTAGGAAACCAATTCTCTTAACTCTGTTTTGTTGTAGGACTGAGTCTTCTCAGGCTTTGAAACTGTCTAAACAACTATAAGCATGTGCTCAAGATTTAATAGGTGACATTGAACAACATATTTCATGGCTGAATACAGGACAAAACTTTTTGTTGATATGACAATTCATCCCTTCTGTCAGCTTTCAAAGCAGGGCATAACAAAAGCAAACACCACCAACATCAAAAAAAGGCAATTAGAAACAGAACTAGTTTTCCTATTCAAAATACTGTGGCAGATTTTAGCTATTTACTTTATCCTGTCTTTACCACAGAAATATGTCTCTAGTGGAAAACTGGCAAAATAAGGACAAAACACTCAGGGTAGTTATTGACTTCTGATGCTAAAATTTACTTCAAGGTAATCTCCACACTAATGAAATCCTCTCAATGTAATTATTCCTCTTGAGGAATTTTTTAAGCATTTCTACTTTTATTGACTTGTTCAAATGGACAACTACTTTTTCTTTCTCTCTTCTCCAATAACGATATTGATTTTTTAAAAAAATAACATAGTCAATCAGTGTTCACTGAATTTGTAAGTGAAAAAGTTGCCTCCTCAGAGCAACTTCAGTTTTACTTCTAGTGTGCTGTTTTCACCTGGAATTAGCTATAAATTCATAGTGTGATTCTATTAATTGTCGAAGTTCTGTATTGGTTCTGCATACATGACAAGGTTTTGGTAGCAGGGAGACTACTTGGATGGCTTCTGTGAGAAGATGCCAGAAGCTTCTGCTGTGTTTAACAGAGACAGTACCAGATAACTCCAAGACTGACTTGATAACAATCAGAGCTGAGGTCATCAGCAATGGTGGTAGCACCTGTGGGACCATGTAGTTAAGAAGAGGAAAAAAAGACCCTGCTAGGGAAGAGTATCCAGGGGAGAGGAAATATAAAAGCAGCTGTCCTGCAGAAACCATTGAAGAAGGAGGGGGAGGAGGTGCTCCAGGTTTTGGAGCAGAGGTTCCCCTCCAGCCCCTGGACCATGGTGAGGCGGTTTGAAGACCAACATGGTGACAGACCGATGCTGGAGAAGTCTGCTCTTTGAGGCTGTGCCCTGTGGAAGGGACTGGTACTGAAGCAGTTTGTGAAGTACTGTGGCCCATGAGAAGAACTCATGTTGAAGAACTACATGGAGGACTATCTTTCATGATAGGGACTATCTCTCATTAGAGGGACTCCACTCCGGAGCAGGTGAGGAGTTTGAAGAGTCCTACCCATGAGGAAGAAGGAGCAGCAGAAATGTGGTGAAGTGACCACGACATTTGTTCTATCTCCCTGCACCACTGGACGTGTGTGGGAGAGTAAGGCAGAGAAATTGCTAGTGAAGTTGAGCCCAGAAGAAGGGATTTTTAAGGTTTGGGTTCGGTTTCTCATTATCCTACTGTAATGCAATTGACAAGAAAGTAATTTTACCAATTTTTTTCAGTCTCTTTAGCTCAAGTAATTGTTGAGCAACCTCTGCCTGTTATCAAACACTGCCTGTTCTTATCTCAACCCAGGAACCTTTCATTATACTTTCTCTCTTGCTATAAGCTGAGGAGCACAGGGATAAAGCAGTTTTGGTGTGAACTTGGTGTCCAGCCGGGATCAACTTACCTCACCTGAAAAATGAAATTGGTTATAAATTTCAACTGTATCTTCTGTAACAATTTAATAAAGCAATCAATGTTATTTGCATTGAAGTATCATGCACTCTATAATTCAGTGATATCCTTGAAGATAATTAAGTAGCCAAGCACAAAAGTGAGAGCAAGCAGATTTTCAAACAGACTGAAGAACTACAGCAACCCATAGGACTCTTTTCTGACTCTGAAATTAGCATCAGAAGGCTAATTTAAAGCATTAAATGGTATTGTTTCATTAAATAATCACGTTTTGTAATTTCATTAGAAGAGTTGATGTTGTAGTAAGGTACATTCTTTATACAGGCCTGAAAGTTTCATTCTGTTTAATCATTCAAAGATGAATTTATACATTTTATAGAAGCATTTTGTTTTATTACTATTTGCCTGTAAAGCATGTATATGTGTGGTTTATACTGCTCATAGCAACATATGCCTGTTTCCACATGGAAAATGATGTGTGGTTGAGAGTTGCCTCATGGGCCAAGTGTACCTACATGTCTCTTAAAGAATAACCCTTAGGCAGGAAATGCAACCCAACGGAGAATATAAGATTATAATAAATGGAGCCATGTCCATGGAACTAAAAACTGGAAACTATTTCATGGAACATTTGTAGACAGTATGCCCATTCAGTTGTTTTTTTTTTCTCTAGGTCTTATAATGGTGAGTTTTTTTCATTGTTTCATCTTTTAATATAAAGTTTATAAAAATATCAGGGATTGTTGATTTCCTACTTGAAATGCTTTGCTATTAAATATTTTTTTCCTCAATCCATATGGAATAGGAATAAAGGAACAGTCTTTTATTTCTGTTCCATGCAGTAGAATGAAAAAAACTCTAAATCTTGCAGTGTTCTAAAAGTTACATCAATCAAAATATGAAACCCGCTATTAATTCCCCTTAACCTGCTTAATTCCACTTAATGCACACGTACACACACACGGTCTGGCAACACCAGTTTTTCTCCTTGAACTGCCAAGCAAGGTGAGTAAAAACTTACAGAACAGTGATAGACTGTGTCACCAAAAATAATTCTACTCCAGGGTGGCATTTGGTTACTTACACCTAGGTGCCAATTGCCACCACATAAGGACGATCTGCTCCATTCCTGGTTGACAGCATGAGCCAGCACATCTGCCAGAGCACCCAGAGCTCACATACCTGATAAGGTAACAATTACCACCCTGCCTAGGGAAAAGGAAGATGCGTTAATATAAATAGAATAAATTTTTGTTCAATTTTCTGAGTTTGATGATGTGTGATAAGGTTCCCATTTGTTTGTTAAACCCCTTATACTTTGGCATCTCTACAGTTAT